>PVKC010005656.1:0-32726 GCA_004027635.1 Crocidura indochinensis | reverse complement strand
CACAGAAAGATAAAACATAACATTTATTACAATAATTTAAAGGGAAGCTCATAATGTGAGAGAAGTGTGGGAAGACACTCAATGCACTAGAATTCACCGCAAGAAATTGTTGAATTCTAAAATAAGAAGCTTGACTGAAATTTCTTCCTCCTGCTCCCCTCAATCATATACATATGTAACCACTATATTCACAATCATCCTCAAATATTTGATTATAAAGCCCCCTTCTATACTACTACTCATAGGAGTTTCCTCCAATTGAAACTTTAAAATAGAAAATTGAACAACATTCATGTAAATAGATGGACCAATGAAAGAATAATTTTACAGGTGGTTATCTGAGGGTCAGTTTCAATTATGCTTTATTATTATTAAATTATACATACAAATATAATACATTTTGAGTCAACTTCTTTAATCGAGACTTCCAGATAATTAACCAGTGTTATATTGAGTATGTTTACGCAGATTTTTGATGAGTTTAATATGTAATGCAGTTGCATATGCCCACAATTTTGAATAAAATAGATGTTTCTCAAAATGTAAGTAGGTTTCAATCAATTACTTGAAGGCATAAATAGAAATAATTTTTTTAATAAAATTAAATAGATTCTGTTAACTACATTTGGATACTTAATCTTTGGTCTTTAGACTGACAGTCTGTTTAGAGTTTTTTGGCACATTTTAAGGTGACCTTAAAATATTAAGGTCTTTCCAGTTTTTAAGTTAAGATTGTATGATTTTAATGATCTGTTTACATAATAATTATTTTATATTTCTGGGTCACATATCTCATTATCTATTCAATTCTTCTATTGCTTTTCAAAAGCCACCATTGGAAATATGAAAATTAATGAGAATAGCTATATTTCATTAAAATGTGTTAATAAAAAAAGGTGACAGGTCAATTCTAACTCTAAGGTGACATTTTCTTGCAACCTAATATAGAATTGATAATAAGAGAAACCAAACCTTGATTTGAAGTTTTTGATGATATTGTTGGTGTTCATATTCTCAGGCATTAAATAATTTAAAGTTTTCAGTATGAGATTACTGGATCTGGGGTTGTAAAGAGTATGTAATTCTAACTGCTTGAACAAAGATCATTTCCAATATCAGAAAAGAGTACACATAAATAGCTACATTAGCTGATAGTAGCAAAATATAGTGATAATGTAGTGATATAGAGGTGAGAAATTCATTTATTGCCTTTTAAAATATTATTTATGTGTTGTGAAGTGTTTCATATTTTAAAAATATTATTTATGTGTAACAGTATATAAATTATTTTTACTATTTTATATATTGAAGAGCTAATTTGTGAAATCATTAAAATTTTAAAAAGAGAATGAGAGTTGGAGAGAGAGTATAGCAAGAAGAGTGCTTATTTTGCATGCAGCCAACCCAATTCTATTCCTCACATTTCATATGACCCATTATGATTGGTTCCTTATAGTAGCTCACTCTTGATTCTGCCAGAAATGCAGAGCTAGGATTTAGCAAGTCATGTTTAGTTGCAAAACATCAAAAAGTAAATTAAAAAATTACTCTCACAAAGTAGTGCAAGGTAGTCTGAAAACTGTAACCAGGACAAAATACCAACTTAATAGCTGAGTCAAAGCCATGAAACCATTCAAAAGAATGAAAGACCATGATTTAGCAATATATATATATATTGCTAAATCATATATATATATATATATATATATATATATAGTAAATAAAGCATTAGGAGAAAATTCAGCAAAAGCAATGAGGAACAGTGTTACTGTTACAAACTACTTTGAGCTTTAATATGTTGATTTTTAAGCTACCTCATGTCAGAAGTCTGATTATGAAATTTAGCAATTCTGAGTTAAAATGTATTTTCTGAACTGATCAGATAAAATTGTAATTTAAGAAGTAGTTCTATGAGAAAATTAAATTTATATCCAAACAACCAGCAGAAAATATGATCTCCTTAGATCACTTTTTATAGCATATAACCTACACACAGAGAGAGAGAGAGAGGAGGGAGAGAGAGAGAGAGGAGAGAGAAAGAGAAAGAGAAAAAGAGAAAGAAAAAAGAGGAAAAAGAGAGAGAAAATGGACAGATTTTTGTTTTTATTTTTGGGAGGGCTATACAAAAGTGTGCTCAGTGATCGCTCATTGTGGGCTCACAGGACCATATTAGGAGATAGATATCAAGTATAGATTGGTCACAAAACTCCCAAATTAACAATTTTAAATCAAAACATTCCATTTTTCCAAAATAGTGTTCAAAATATTTGACTGTGGTTTATCAATAAGTAACTTAGAAATCATTATTATTAATTTTGGAAGGCCACAACTATCAGTGATCACTACCATATCTATACCATGTTGATACTACTTTGGTGACCATGCAGTGGTGAGGATAGAATTTAGGGCCCCTACATGCAAAACAAGGCACAGACTCTTTTAGTCACTTCCATGGTCTTGCAAAGTTTTCCTTTCACTTTTAAATTACTATCACTCAAAAAAGTTTAGTTTTCCCTAACTCTCTAAATACCACCTGAATCATGGCTGTGTACTTTGTTTTATAAAACGACTCTAATGTCTTGACATTCTACTATTAACATTCATTAAAATAACCATAGAATGGTACACAAACACCTCTTGAAAAATCAGAAATTTGACTTACTAGTTATGATTTCCTGCCATGTGTATTAAAATGCATAAGATTATATAACATGTCTCAATCTAAAGCTAACTTATCTTAGGCATTGGTAAATATAAATTTATATGCTTACAAATAATAATACCACAAGCATAGCTTAAATAAACAGCCATGTTTTCAACATTTAGAAATTTCTCTCAGAAAAAAATTGACAAAATGTAATAAAAATATTATCACCTATTTTGGTGATCAATGTTTTTATTTTGATGTGTAATGAGCACTATGCATTAATGAAAGTCATTTCTTAGTATTTCCAGAATATTTTTGTAGAATTGTAACAGTCCAAGTAATCCTGTAAAAGACTACCAAACTGTATATGCTTATTCATATATAAACAGTATGACTGATAACAAAAGATAACTTCATATAATTATATATCTTTATAACTTAATATAGGTCATAAAACTCTGATAAAATACAGGAAATTTTTCTGTGGAAATTAAGTCATGAAAAGAATTTGCATGATTAATTTTTGGACATTTGTTAGAAAAACATTTTTAAGGGAAGAAGAAAATTGTTTACTGGCTTATATTTAAGATATTTATTTATACTTGTTTCAAAGTTGAATTTATCACCTCCAAATAAGCACAAATAATATGATTAAAGAACTACGTTTAATGTTAATACTCCCTAAAGAATTTAATAGATTTAATGCAATTCCTATAAATGCATATTGTTTCAAACACTCCTGAAATTCATATATAACAATGAACCTTTATGAATAGCTAAACCAATTCTTAGAAAAATAAGATGGGAGTTACCAATTTTTTCAACTACAAATTGGAATATAAAGTAGTAGTAATTAAAGCATCCTATTCCTGTAATAAAGACAGTTATTCAGATTAATGAAATACACTTGAGTATTCTGAGAAAAATCTTCAGATATCAGTTAATCTTTTTGAAAAAGGAGCAAGAAATACCAAGTGGAACAACAAAAGCCTATTTAACAAGTGGTGCAAGGAAAAGAGGTAAGCTACTTGCAAAAAAAAAAAAAAGACCTTAGACCTCTTTTTAATGTTGTGCACAAAAGTTAAGTCAAAATTAAATTAGAGATATTGATATCAGACCAGAAACCATGAGATACATATGGGAAGGCATAGAACTCCCCATGACATTGAATCAAAAGGCATCTTCATGGATGAAACACCACAGCCAATCAAGTGGAAGCAAAGGTAAACAATTGGGACTACATTAAATTAAGAAGCTTATGCATACCTCAAAGAAAACAGTCACCAGGATAGAAATCAATCCAGGAAAGGAAGAAACTATTCACATCATACTTATGTGTTAAGGGGTTAATATTTAAGATTTTTAAGGGCACTGATAGAACTTAACAAGAAAAAGCATACACCATCAAAATAGCAAGTACAATGAACAAAAATTTCCTCAAAGAAGACATTCAGATTTTCAATAGGCACATGCAAAAATGTTCCATGTCATTAAGCATCAGGAAGATGCAAAACAAAACAGCAATGCAGTTTCACCTGACACAACAGAGACTGTCATACATCAATAACAAAAGCTACCAGTGCTGGCAGAGATATGGGAGAAATTCTCACTGCTGGAGGAATGTCGACTGCTCTAGCTTTTTTGGGAGAATATATAAACTTTCCTAAAAATAAAAAACCTAGAAATTGAGCTTCCATTCCACTCAACAATATCACTCCTGGGATCATATGCTGGAGACCCAAAAATGCAATGCCAAAAAGGTATCTACACTCCCATGTTCATTGTAGTACGATTCACAATAGTCAAAATCTGGAAACAACCCAAAGCCTGAGAGCAGACAAAAGAATAAAGAAACTGTGATCATCTTCACAATGGAATGCTACACCATTGTTATGAAAAAGGAAGCCACAAAATGTGCTTATACATGGGTAGATGAGAGTATCATGCTAAGCAAAATGAGTCTGAAGGAATGGGACAGACATAGAATGATTACACTCATCCGCAGGACATTAAAAAAGTATCCATAGTATGGGGATAATACTCAAATACAATAGCAATGATGGTTGATAAGTTATGTTAAGACAGAGAAGGAAAACAATGGCAATAGTAGCTGAAAAGGATCACGGCACGAGAACTGAAAATTAAAATGAAGTAAGGGCATGTGGATGAAAACCCTTCAATAACAATATTGAAAACCACAGTGCTAAAAAAGAAAAAAGGAATTAGAGACAGAGAGATAAAGAAAGAGAGGGAGGGATGTGTCTGTAATAGAGAGAGAAGCAATCTGACAGTGGGGGGTGATGGGATAGGAGGGTAACGGCAGAAATGGATGGCAGGAAATGAAAATTGATGAGGGGTAGGTGCTGAAACATTGTATGACCTAAACACAACTATCAACTACTAACTGTATCTTAGGGTGATAAAAAAATAAGTCTGAGGTTATTTGAGAGGAGTAACACTCTTGCAATTTATTTATCTTAAGAAGGAAGAATTAATGTGAACAATTTTACCCTCTTTAGATTGTAAAACTAAAATGCTTTACATTGTGAAAACAAGTAAAATCTTACATACTTATTTGTTTTCTAGTTTGAACTCTCAGCAACTTTCCAAATAATGACCATCTAGTTTCCCCTAAATCTAACACTTAATAATAGCTCAGAAATTCTATTTTTATTACATATAGTAATTCTATTTTCATTACAAAATAATAGCTCTATTTTTATTATGTTCAGTAATTTCAAAGTCTTGGGACTATTTTTTTTTGATGTTCTGTTGTGCTACAGCAGCTGAGTAATGTGTGTTGTATTTAAAAAAATGTGTGACACTTCATAATTTTATCTTAATAGCTTTTTGCCTTTGAATATAGGTTGGTTCGCAGCAGATAAGTTAAGACAAAAGCCTTCACCTTTTCAGAATTACATTTCTGTTATTTATACTAGGCATTATTCTGGCATAACTATTTTTAATGACGAACAACTCTATTAAGAATGCAGACAAGAAGCATCTGTAAAGGTAGCTCAGAGCTGGCATTCTAATCCCAATAAACATATCCCATGTGTCCCCTTCTGATCAGACATACTACCGGTTAGACAACACTGCAGTTTTGCAGAAATAATTTATAAAAATGAACATGTTAAGTGTCAAGACAACTGAACATGTTACATGGGAAGAAAATGGTAAGTCATGACATTATTTTATTTCATGATATTTTTAACCCAATAAATCCTCACATTCTTCTTTTATCCTTACTTCTGTCATTCGTCACAGGTTAAATGTTCCCATCTGATGTGTTTAACAAATTTTATACTTGAATTTTAAAATTCTGCAACTGTGTAACTAAAATGATGGTGAGGCACTTCTTGTTTCTGGTAGTGTTCAATCAAAGAAACATTTTTTGGTAGCAAGCTTTATTTTTCATTTTTTGGGGGGAGTCATGCCTATTGCTCAGGGGTTACTCCTGGCTCCAGGCTCAGAAATCGTTCCTGGCATGCTCAGGGGACCATATGGGACATCGGGATTCAAACCAATGACCTTCTGCATGAAAGGTAAACACCTTACCCCCATGCTATCTCTGCAGACCCTGGTAGCAAGCTTTAACTTTGCTCTCAAAGTGTACAGAATTTTCTCTTTTAAATATCATCTATAGAACTCTCAGAAATAGTATTTGGAAAGATTTCCCAAAAATGAGTAAAGCTCTTTAAATGAGATTAAAAAATAACTTGTAACAGTATAGTAGGGCCAGAGAGTACAGCGGGTAAGGTGCTTCATGCCTTGCAGATGACTGACCCAGATTCAACCTCTGGCACCATAAATGTTCCCACATTCCCAAAAGAAGTTATTTCTGAGTGCAAAGCCAGGATTAATTTTTTTTTTTTGGTTTTTGGGTCACACCCGGCCGTGCTCAGGGGTTATTCCTGGCTCCAAGCTCAGAAATTACTCCTGGCAGGCACGGGGGACCATATGGGGCACCGGGATTTGAACGATGACCTTCTGCATGAAAGGCAAACGCCTTACCTCCATGCTATCTCCCGGGCTCCGGATTAATTCTTGATGATGGTCAACTCAGTCCCAAAACTATATGTTTATATGTATTATATGTGTATATATGTGAATACACATAAAATATGTATAAAAATACTTATATTTGTAAAAATAAAAAAGCTCGCTGGTTTGGAAAAAAGTGTTCATAAAACTAATTTGGTGTACTAGTGCTAAAATCTTACAAATTTATTGAAGAATTCAGAAGAATATACATTAACCAAAATTCTCTATCTTTGTAACTATGTAGAATAGATATAGGAGCCTAAATTTATTTAACACCGAGCTCCTTTTCAGAATGAATATTACTCAATCACCCCTTAAAATCTTCCTTTCTTATACTGACAAACAGAAATCATCTCCAGGAGCCAGAGCAATAGCACAGCAGTATGGTGTTTGTCTTGCACATAGCAGATCTGGGACAGACCTGAGTTCTATCCTCAGTATTCCATATTTGTCCCTAGAGCATGCCAGGAGTGATTTCTGAACACAGAGCCAGGAGTAACTCCTAAACTTCCCAAGTGTGGCCTGACACTCCTCCCACACACACACACAGCCCCCCAAAAAAAGAGAAATAAAAGAGCATAAAGAAATCATCTCCAATTGAACGCAGGACATCTTATTGATCTTCTGGATAGTGTCCGCTTCTACTTCTGGTGGGAGGTCAGTATTGCCCACTTTGGTAAACAGTGAGTCCTAAATAAGCTTTTCATTACCATGCTATGTGAACCTTAAAAGTACTTAGTTTACTCATGCAATTAAGGAGGAAGTAAAATGTTGAAAGCAAACAAAGATAAAAGAGATGCGAACAGACACTGTTGAGCATGCTCCCAAGTACCTCTTCGGTGGCCCTGGTGGTACTTAACACCACCAAGTTCTACTATCAAACTGGCTAATGGGTGCTTTATAAGGTATAGTTTAAATAGCACTTGAGGCTTATCAAAACAGACCCATGACATAACATCACATATTATTTAGAAATTTGAATCAGAGATTACATGACTTCAAATACCATTTCCACCAGTTACTAACTCTATCATCTCAGATAAGTTATTTAAGATCCCTGACCTCTAAGATGACATTAAATGCAGTGCCTCCTTTAGGATGTTGCTTAAAAGATCACATCAATTGCTGTGTATTTACTGGATCTAAGTATTCTAAGATGCACAAATATAATCAACAACTTCAGAGATGTCAGAATGGGAAAAATGATCATATTTCCATGGAAACATTTACATATGTCAAATACTCATCTTTATAACTTTATTTTTGTTCCTTATTGTAATTCTGAAACTTTCAATTCGGGGCTATTACATTAAAACTAAGAGACTATCAATGCAGAATAAAGACAGACTTCATTCAATTTGTCACTGTAAATGTAGAGCACTTTCAGAGACCATGAAATAGGCTCTAATTATCTACACTAGATATCTCCACAGCAGGCACACCTCTACGTCAGTGCAAAAAAATTAAGCAGCAAGAGCAGAGTTAATTTTCGTAGGTTCATGCATTGCAAATCCCAATTCCAACACCATCTGACACAGCAGCTCATGCATTCCCCTGCAGGCCCCTTAAGAAAATCAGCTTTATTAACTAAGCACTAAAAATAGTTTATAATCCAGAGCAAACAAGAACTGTTATACAGCACAGCTGTGTTTTCCTTGAACCATTCCGATGGCTCTCCAGAATCAATTATCACTTGCAGTCTATTGTGCCATATAGTTATAAGGAAAGGTCAGGTTAAATTAATTAACTTTAAATAACTACCAAAGTCTGTGTGACACCACTGTCATCCTTCTAATCTAACACATTTCTGGGAATGTGCGTGCTACCTGGAATCACTGGCTCAGAGAATGGGTCAGATATTGAGGGCATTTGCTCTTGAATTGATTTCCTTAGTGGATCAAAATTCTGGGCCACTGCTTTTGAGACTCCACTTCAGGCTGCAATAGATATTTTGGTATGCTATTTGCTGGGTGGATTTTGAACTTGGTAGAAGGACCAAACAGAGTTGTTATTAGGGTGCTTATACTATGCAAACTTAGCTTCCAAATAACCATCTTTAGTGCATGTGAAACATTTCACATGATAGGCTTTGCTTTCTTGCTTTAACAGGTCACTCAGGTCAGGAGAACAAACTGGATCCCTTGGCACTAAAATCCCTCCAGGAGTCCACATTCATGGTGTTTTACTGCAAATGCAAATGGATAGTTGAAATTAAACTGAGCTTTAATTGTATTAACAGTAGCTCTTAAATCCCTCCTTAGAGTAGTAAAAAAGTGGAAAGAAATGCTTTTTCTGGTTAATAGGCAAAAGCATGTAAACAATGTTTCTCTGGAAGATTAGCGATCCTAAATAAAGCAATTAGAAACAAAAAGAAATGAATGCTTAGTAACTTGCCGTAAGGTGAAACTATGCAGGGTTTCATTTCCACATTAGAATCCTCTTAAGGGTTTTTAGCTATAAAACAGAGTTTTCCTATTATTCTAAATGGTTCACTAAATGACAAAATATAAGAAAAATTATCCAGATCCCTATATTACTTTTGATCTATGACTTATTGTTGAATGTTTATATATGAATATCTATATGCATAGGTACATATAAAACCTGATATATGTTATATATATATGTGAAGAAAGTATTTGGACTATAGTAGGTGTGAAATAACAATGCTACATATTAGTCAATAAATTAATGAGAAAGTAAGCTGACCTTTAGAGTAATTCTTAGAAAGAATAGTGTGTGTATATAATTTTCTTAAAGACACATGTTTGATTAATAAATAAAACTGATTTATAAAATTCACTTAGAGAGCTAGTAGCAATTTAGTGATGTGAAGTAAATTATTTTGTCTGTTGCCTTTTAGGGAGAATGAGACAATCATTCTTTAATAACTTTATAATAGTACCTAATAATAAGTCAAAGAGGAAGGAATGAGGTAGCTCGAAGGGTGGGGGATTATATTCCCAGAACATGTAATGATAAGAGATTTTTTTCAGCTGCTCTGAGCAGCTGAAGGTCTTACAGTGGTATTTAGAGATATTAAAGTTGGCATCTTTTAGGACAGATACGGTGAAACAGAACACAGATTAGTATTCAATATGTGAAAACAAAATCTAACTTGATGGGACCTAAAAATGAATGATTCACAGAAATATAATGGCATGATAATTTTTATTTGTTGGGAAATAAAGAAATAAATGAAAGGTTATGAAATCTTTAAAGTATAATAAGTAGGGGGTGAGGTGGCGCTAGAGGTAAGGTATCTGCCTTGCAGGCACTAGCCAAGGAAGGGCCCCCTGGCGTCCCATATGCCCCCCAAGCCAGGAGCAATTTCTGATCACTTAGCCAGGAGTAATCCCTGAGCATCAAATGGATGTGGCCCCCCAAAAAACAAAAAAATATAATAAGTAAAAAAAGAATAGTATATTATACCATATGTGATAATATACAAAGAGTTGTGATTCGATCTCAATTCTGCCATATGCTAAATATGTCCTTGTATAATTCAATTAAAACTTAAAACTTGAATGTATTAATTCACATAAAACAGGAATCTAAACCGCTCATAAATTGAATATTATTAATAGAAAATAGAAGTAAAATTTACATTATATATAACATGTGTCTTAAATGAATATATAGACACACAACATAGATATGTAGCCATATATTCACATAATGTTTCTGCATCATCTAGCTGTATACCTAAAACAACACATTTTAATTCCATAAAAAGTAAGTTCTTGAGGGTAGGGGAGGCAAAAAAAAAAGAAGTAAGTTCTCAAAATACATTAGATACAAATATAAATTAGCCTTAAGAGAGAAAATTAAAATAATCTGTATGGTGCATTAATTTGCTTTGTTCCTGGGCAAATGCTTTAATTCACTCAAATTATTACTGAATTGCGTATATGCTGTTGGAGTTTTTGAGTTCTATATGTTGTTTACAAATAACTTTAATAATCAGGCTTTTTAAAAATATTTTTTCAATTTGTGATTTATTCTTTCAGAAAAATGTCTTTTAAATAGCAGTTGTTTTAATTTGAATAACATACCTTATATACATTGTTATCCCATGAACTTTGCTTTTAATACTTAATTCTTTTTCTACATTAAGTTTTCCATTTTTTGACCTTTTTTGGATGGAGGAGCAGCCCATACCCCTGGTGCTCAGGGATTATTCCTGACTCTGTGCACAAGGATTATCATTCCTGATGATCATATGCAGTGAACTATATGTAGTTCTGGGGATTGAATATTGTGTATAGACAAATGCCTTTCCTTCTGTTGTATATTTCAGCCATATTTCCCATTTCGAAATAACTTCTATGAAATATTCAAGGTCAGTGTCTAGACAGTTTTTCCTTTTACAGCTGAATGATACAATAGACTCCAAAGGCTAAAGTTCCCTAGAGGTTAGATAGAATTCCCTGACATATTCAGATCAGACTTCCTAGACTTTTCATTTTAATATATAGATTATTATTAGATAAATTTAATTGAATGCTCCCAGTTTAAAAAGAATTTCATATCTAACTTAACTAAATAATAATTAGAGATGTTGCCAAGAAACAAGGCTTTTATTTCTTACAGTTTTTATTGTATAAATACATACATGTATTAGTAATAATATATATAACCAATACAATATGTACTTCAAAATAAACATCTAATTTCAGAGAATCTTATTTATTTTTGTCCTATGAATTAACTTTTATGACATTTCTTAGCTCCACAAACATATTGATTTCCCTTTTTTTTTTTTTGGCTTGACTTTAGATTCTATACCAAGGAAAAATTCCTTGGTATAGAATACATATAGGTGGTTAAATTTTTTCTACTAGCTTCCTAATCTGTCTGATGTTAGTGTGATTGTTTTTAGTTCTAGAACTATAGTGTGTAGGGGGAACTATATTCCATGTGTATGTTTATTGATTTTTATAAATAGGTTGAATTATGTATTTATTTATTTTATTGTGTTGTTCCAGGGATTGACCACAGGGCCTCATACATAGGAAGCATATGCTGTACCACTGAGTCCCAGTTAGAAAACTCCTTAATTTTAAAGATTAACTTTAAGGGCAACGTGGTAGCACAGGGTTCATGGTTCTTACCTTACATGTGGCTGATCCTGGTGTTATGTCTGGAACTGAATTTGGAGTCCTGAGCACAGTATCTGGAGCAATACCTGAGCCAGATATTGTGATTCACAAAGAAAAGAAAAGAAAAAAACAAAGAGATTCAGAATTATGTCCAGATAGACATTCTCTATATGTTTATTAAAAGTATGTTCTCTGGAGCAACAACAGCAGCAGCAGCTGTGAAATTGTAAGAAATGTATGTTAAGCCTACTAAGTCAGACCTCCTAAACCTGAAATTCTAATGATAATTCAAGGGTCAAGCTTTTGTTTTGCAAGTTATTCTGATCGAAGCTACATTTAGAGACTAGTACATTTGCATCATGGTGTTGATGTCCTACAATATGCATAGATCAAAAATAATAGTAATTATACAAATATGATAGCTAAATAGGAATGTACAAATTAAGATATGAAATCTGTGACTACTCAATATGAATCAATTTAAGTGCATAGTAGGTTCATTTATCTATTGCAATTGAGTTAATGATAAATATATTTATTATCAAATATAAATGACTGCATATTTTTGCGACTGAAACCCAACTACAACATTTTTGTAATTACACTGTTTAAATAAAAATATTATTTTAAAAAATGACTGCATAACTTGAATTTAGATTTGCTGTTACTATGATCAAATAAGAGTTAGATTTGTTGTGTACTTTTTTTTACTTGTTTGTTAACATCAAAATGAAAGAACAGATTAGGAGGAAATCACACAATCTGTACATATTCTGCCTTGCAAGCATTTTGATAGTTCAGTGACATTCAATAGAACTTATAAAACTAGACAAAATGGGTTAAAATCCAGCCATTTGTATGAAAATTATGACCTTGGTTAGAAAGAATATAAACTTTTGAGCTATAAAGAGAGTATAATGAACAGGTGCATGTGCTTTGTATGCAAGAAATCCATGTCTGATTCCCAGTATTTCTGAGTGAATTGTTGTCCAAAAACAAACATAAAACAAAAATAGAAACTCATTATTGGAGAGGTTGATAATTACCTAAATATTTAGACATAAACTGAAACATTATTTAAATATATGAATATATTTGGTTGATTCTATATATTTAAAACTAGAATGTACATACCATATTCTGGGGAGATAAAATGATAATCCTAAAATCGTGTGTTTTTGTTTCATCATTTGTTTTACCAATCTTCCTTTGCCATGTTAAGTCTATCAATTTTTATCTGCATTAGAGAAATATTTGTTCTAATGCTCCTACAATTCTTTTTTTAATAAATTTTATTTTGCTCCTACAATTCTTTTTGAGATCCACAACAATGGTATAGTACTGCTTTCAATACTGCTCTGCAGAACACTTTATTTAAGCAATAACTTAGATTATTCAATCCAAGCTTAATTTTCAGTCTTATAGTGCAAGAACATGTACATAAGATGTTTGACATCACACAATTACTATAAGACTTAAAATAGTTTCCTATGAAAATATAAAGATCCAAGAACATTAGGCATATTTTCTACCGATGAATCTAAACCACATCAGTTTGTAAGCCTGTATTTAGCTTGTCATTTATTCATTATTGATTCTCATAATGTAGTTTAATGGTGATTATTAAATTTAATATATTTCACTGACCTTCAAATCTGACAGTTTCCCATTGTAACAATTTCCCATTTTATCAAAAGCATTTTATTGTAGCTAAAGTTTGATATGTTAAAAAGATATCTGATTTAGCATTTAACATCAAGATAGTTTCAAATAATAACAGTAACAAAAATCTTAAGCATATTCTGATGATGACTCTCTCTCTTTTTTTAAGGGGGGGCTCTTTTGAACCACACCCAGCGACGCTCAGGGGTTACTCCTGGTTATGCACTCATAAATCGCTCCTGGCTTGGTGGACCATATGGGACGCTGGGGATTGAATTTAGGTCTGTCCTGGGTCAGTCGCTTGCAAGAGAAATGCAACGCGCAACCACTGTTCTATCGCTCTGGCCCCTTGGCTTCTCTTATGACTCTTTTAAGGAGTTCAGAAATAAAATAGAGTCATTCCTCCTTGGAGAAATGTCTTGAACTTTGTCCCAGTGTTATTTGACATTGCACTATTGTTCTCTCAGAATATACAAAATATGCCAATCCATTAGCACTGGAATGATAGTCTTTAAATGAAACAATAAAGTAATCTCTCTTTGTTGGCTTAATCTATGTGCTAATGAGTTTTTGTATAATGTTGTTTCTAAGTCCCTCTATGCATTGTTATGCAGCATACAATTTTTGTGGAGGGAAAACAGGCAATGAATTCCAACTGAAATAGATATCAAATGAATCCTGATAATTCTTCCATAACTTTTGCCAACTGATGTGACATTTTAATGTTTCGAGTTTTAGGTAATCTATACAATATGAGAGAACTAAAATTTCACCTCTAAAAGTCAGGGCTAATTTATAAAACTGCACTTTGCCTAAGAGTCTGTGTAACAGATGGATAACACATCCACAATGAAATCAAACTGCAGTTAAAGAGAATGCTACTGTGATTGAGAATATTGTGTTCTATGCAGATAAAAACATATACTTCCTGCAACTACCCTCTTTAGTTGATGGGAAAATCACTTTTGTTTTCAGCTGATTTACATGTGTAAAGTACTGTACTGTATCTTACCATGGTATGTTCAAATATTCATCTTGAGTTTCTTTTAGTTGTGTGTCTTATTAAAATTTTGCTTTTTTACACTTTGTTATTGGTGTTGTAATAAGTGGGATAGCATATTTTGCCAGAGGTTGCACACTTTTGTTTCACTTTTCTTTTTTTGGTTGTAGAATAACCAAAAGGGTTTGGTGTACTATAGATTTGATGTTGTGTTATGGCACGAATGATCACAGATAGTTCTGGTACTAGGATCTGTCAGCATGTGAGTGTGTCAGGTAGGCATTTTTCCTCTACACTATTCCAGGCCCAAATGTAGATTGACCCCATAATCACAAAATGAAAGGCAAGTGTTTTACTATGAACCACATCCCCGGTTCTTCAAATATAAATTTGGATTAGTGATAGGTTATTTGAATTAAATTAAATGAGGGTCTCATATGTTGTAATACAATCCATGAAAATAGAAATATAGCAATTAAAATTAATAAGAGAACTGTAAAGAAATGTGAAATACATATTTTAATATACTCATATGACAACAGACTAACATTCACCTTTTAAAATATGAGTGAAGAAAAGATTCCAGTTTTTGCTAATATTCCATTCATAATAATACTTTAAGTAAACTTAAATCTTGGGTACTATAGAGCACATGTATAGCAAATTGACTTTTGTCAATTTACTGAAGTAAAAACTATTCTTTATTCACTTTCACCACAAAACTCTTCATCTCATGCATCATACAGTTCTACTATAAAAGTTCTACGGTTTTGGGGGCCAGAGAGACAGCACAGTGGTAGGGAGGTTGCCTTGCAAGTGGCTGACCAAGACGGAAGTTGGTTTGAATCCCAGCGTCCCATATGGTTCCCCCTGGGCCTGCCAGGAGCGATTTCTGAGCAGAGAGAAAGGAGTAACCCCTGAGCTCCTACGGGTGTGCCCCCCCCCCAAATAAAATTCTACGATTTATTTATTGACTGTAACATTTTGACATCTTAGTTCTAGATAATATAGTATCAAATCTTAAGACTTTTGGCCCCTTTGATGGATTATAAAAATGTTATATTAATATAAAATATAAACCTCACGTGTCTCTGTGAAGCCTTCCTCAGCAGGGTGATACTAGGCCCTTCAACTGGTGGGTATGAAGATAGCAGGATAATAGCAGAGAAATGATCAAAGGAAGTCAGTTAAAGTTTCATCAAAGACAGCTGGGTTTATTCTATGGCCCTATCCGCCATGTGCATTTTCTCACATTGCTTATATGTTTAATTTACTTCAAGCAGCTTCTTGTCTGCTCCTCCTCTGGCTTTCTGTCTCTGTCTCTCCTCCATCTCCCCAAGACAAACTCTATTAATCTTTATTCCAAACCATAGACCCCATCCCAAGTGTAGGTTGGTCTGGCCACTCAGGTGGGATAAACAGAAAGTTGGGGGAGGGGATACCACATAAAAGATTGTTTTGATATCAAAATTTTAATCATAATTTCCTTCTCTTTTTTTATTTTTGGTTTTCTTTTGGATCACACCCATTTGATGATCAGGGGTTACTCCTGGCTAAGCGCTCAGAAATTGCCCCTGGCTTGGGGGGACCATATGGGGATACCATATGGGACTCGGGGGATCAAACCTTGGCTAGCACTTGCAAGGCAGACACGTTACCTCTAGCGTTACTCTCCGGCCCCACTTTCTTTCAAAGAACTCAAAGATGAAAAGAAATATTGAAAAATTTTATTGGCAAGTGAAGATTCATATCTTAGAAAAGCAGAAAAAATAAGTGACTAAATTTCCTTCTTTTGTAACAAAATTTATTCAATTAATTTTTCTGCTTTTCTAAGATATGAGTTTTCACTGGCCAATAAAATTCTGCAATATTTCTTCTCATCTTGAGTTCTTTGACTAGCTATATTATAAAATGTAATAACTAATTCCTTGAAATGCCTTTTAGTTGAAAGGTATGTTCATTATTTCATGCTAAAAATATCTTACATTGATGAGACAACAAATCAAATGTCTTTCTTTTGCATTCCACCAAACTAAATGATAAATGAGGAATGCATTTAATAGGATAATATTGCTTCAATTAAATTCTATTAAGAATGATTGCTAGCTACAGCCAATTACCAAATTCCTAGTCCTTACCTCTCCTAACTTGTAGTATAGCAATTTATGGGCATAATTTCTCCCTAGTTGAATCCTAAATTCTCTGGAAAATAATCTTAAATGTACTCTCCTTTTTTTTACCACATTGGTTTTTAAATAATACTTTGAGAACATTTAGGCATTTAATTAGTATTAGAAAGGATTCAGTATACCAGGTATGCAAGCACACTATAACTATTTTTTTAACAATTATTGCAATACTTTGTTAAATGTAAACGGCTATGTAATAGCTCTCCTTTCTGTCTAGTTTTTAGAAACAAGAAATGTACCATAAAATTTTAGCTACAAGGACATTGTAATATCGAAACCTCATTTGTCTATGAGCCGATGAGAGAAATGCAAAAATACATTACTATCCATGCACAATATATTTCAAGAAAATTGCTTTTTTAATTTCAATAAAATGATAATCCAAAGTAAAAAGGAGTATGATGAAGCAATCAATTTTTCATAGTCAAATGCGACCTCCACTTGGATGGTCATAGAAAATTTCTATTATTTTCTTAAAAGTATAATGATGGAAATATAGTGACTAGGAATTCATAAATGACATAATTTAAGCAAAACCTTGCCTGCTTTGGGGAATTTTTTTTGTGTTCAGATGATAAAGGGACCATTCCTAGTGTTACTTGGTGAACCAAGTATTAAACGAATATCACTAAGGTCTGAGGACATGGTGCTGCTCCAGTTATACAATCTCAGGAACTACCAAGGAAAGACAGCATTTAATGGTTCACAAAGTTGGGAATAGTGATGTTTGGAAATCTGTGTGATATTGGAGATTAATTCAGGTTTGGTTGCACATGCTCTAAACTCCTAAACTATCTCCCAGTCCCTAAACATTACATGGCTTATAGCGAAGTCTATATTATTGTAAATTGTCTCTTGAGGCTTTCATACCACAAGAATTGAGATGCTACAAGATAAATCCCTTAGCCTGTAAGTTTAAGATATTCTAGGTATACATAAAAGGCTTACAATATTCTTTTCATAGCAATTGAGTGAGGGAGTTGCAGTAACTGATCCAAGATTAAAAACCTGGATAGTACATTCTCCTTTTAATAATAAATTTATGCAAATAATTGTAATTATTTTAATAACATGAGTGTTGTAAATTTATTAATTTTGTTTTAACTTATTTAACATGGATTATATATACTTGCTAATACTATAAAAACCATTAATAAGATATATTTATGATTATATATGATAATATAATCTAAGTTAGTACTGAGTCACGGGAAGTCCAGTAATATAATTTTTTTTTCATTTTTGCCCTGCCAATGCAATTTAGTAAACAAAACAGCATAAATTTTGCACAGAGCTGCAAATGACATATTTTACTTGTATTCTAAAATCTCTTTCTTGCATCAAAATAATAAAGTATACATATATAATAACTGACTGGACCTATTTTTATCATAACCTGACTGGACTAATTTTGAAGATCCCGAATTTGAAGAGTTTTAATGGAAAGAAATTCAGACCATGAAAACAAAATCTTAAGTGCTTCCACATAGTAAGATTCTCAAATGTAAAGATATTTTAACTTAATAATTTACTGTTTTGTCATGTCTCTGCCCTATTGTAACAAGTACTCAATATACATTCTAAACACTTCCTCAATATACTTTTTAATATTCAAGAATATACATTAGGGGCCCGGGAGATAACATGGAGGTAAGGTGTTTGCCTTTCATGCAAAAGGTCATCGGTTCTAATCCCAGTGCCCCATATGGTCCCCGGTGCCTGCCAGGAGCATTTTCTGAGCATGGAGCCAGGAGTAATCCCTGAGCACTGCCGGGTGTGACCCAAAAACAAAAAACAAAAAACAAAACAAAACAAAAAAAGAATACACATTAACAATATTGTTACAGAAGGTCTTCAGGTCCTGAAATAGTTTTGAAGAACATTACACTGAATTCCTTTGGATCCGTTTAAATGCCTTAAAACAATAATATAGTCTGTAAGAATAAGAAAATTATCTTTGTAAATTGTTTGACAGAGATCCTATTTATTTCTTGTATAAACACAAAGTCAAATTTAGTCAGATATATGCCTGACAAATATCAAGTTCTAATACATCATCAAGTAGATTTTTGGGGATTTTAATGTGCATTGATTTCATCTATATGCATGTTTGTATAATAGATTCGTTATATATTTTATAGGTCTGTAAACCCATAAAATGTAATTAACATTTATTACTTACTGCTCTACCATAGACTAATTTTAAAATTGGATTAAAGAAAAGAAATACATTACACCAAATTATAGTAGACAACTGGTACATTCTGAGAGTAAAATCTCCCCTTGTCCCCAGATTTTGCTGCAAAGAAGAAAAGCATTCTCTGAAGGTACAATGTCTCCTCCTCGAGGCTATTGTAATCATATTAATGATGTTTGACTATTTGGTCAGAAGCACTATTAACGCTAAAGGCTTCATTTCACACACCACTTGTATTTACTTGACCTACATTTCGGAGGTATTGGCATAATAAGGAAGGATATTTTATGAGGACATTTTCAGACTTGAATAATAAGCTTCTTAGTAAGAAAATACAATGAATAGATTTAAACCAGGTGACAGAAGGGAATACATAATAAAATGGAGAGCATCAGGTATACTCACAGCCAAAGGCTAATTTTTTGAGCAATGATAATAAACCAGTAGAGTTTCTTTAGAATATAGATAATGAAATTAGATTATTTTATTAATATTTATAACACTTTAATTATGATGTGTCACAAGCTATATTAATACTTTATATGAACCTGTCTATTTTCAAAAGTATATATTTTATCCATGATTATTTAGAAGGAAAATTGGGGCTTCTAGGATTAAACAAAATTTCCATTCACTTCGTGGAATAAGATAAGCAATAATCCAAAGCTCCAGCCTGAATCATAGTTGATATAAATGATGCTTTGGGGGTCAGTCTCCCCAAAGAATCAGGTAGGCTGCCTTAAATATGCTTATTCTTTTGGGTCCCATTTGACTGGGGAATATAGTCATCAATCAAGTTCCAGTAATCAAGTCTGTAAGAGATATTGTTGTCATTATATATGATTGTAGGTTTTCTAAGAACAATGAAGGTCATAGAGGCTATAAAGTAGCTTTTGTTATCACAGTCCTTCTCTTTTTCATAATCAAGGAAACAAACCCAACTCCTTCTTTTGACCTAGATAAAGGTAGTGTGGGGACATCATCCAGTATGAGCATTTTCTATATGTTTTTCTCTTGGAGAATCTCATCCTTTTTAGTCCTCGGATAAAAATGAAGTCATATCTATTCCTTTGTAATATAATATGACCCCTAAAATACCATGGATACCTTGACATAAGATAAATAAGCCATGTTTGCTATATTAATATATGAATGTTGATGTCATGTAAATTTTTCAGGTATGTAATTAAGTTGATTGTTTTCTTTGCTAATGTGTCTAGCACTGTTTTGATCAGCCAGAAAAGACCAGAGTAGTAAGGTATATTTTCTTCTGTAGAAATAATGTCCAGAAATTTGTAACCTCTATATTTCTGTATTTAATCAATTTATTGTCTTTTTATCATAAATGTTATGATTGGACAATGATTTTTACCAGCCAACTTAACTACGAAGACTTCATATAAAAATCATGTAACATATACTTTTCCTTTAAAACATTTGACCTTGTCTGGGAATGTGGCTCGCTGCTCTGCTTCAATGAGGCCCTACATTTGACCCCCTAGAACAGCTAAATGAGATAAATAAGAAAATAAAAAATAGTAAAATAATAGCAAATGAAAATATTTGGTTTGTTGACTCTCAGTTTTCAAAATGTCAGTAATATAGTAGGTGAGGGCTGAACTCTGCATGTAAGGCACACATACACAACATAAGCAAATTGCAGTCAGCATCATATATATTGAATAAGACATAGCCCTTAACTGGATATGCTTTAGTAATAGTGAGAATCCTGTTACTTTTTTCCTGAACAATATATTATGGTCCATGAACCAAGAGATAAGCATCATCAGTAAGCTTGCTGAAAATGTAAACACTTCCCATATTTATTGAAACAGCAGCATCTGAACAAGCTCCTCAGGTGTTTCATAAGCACATTGTTATTAGAAAAAGCACAATATATTATGTTCAGAATCTATAAATGTCAAGATCTTACTAGCCACTTACTTGTATCTACATAAATATTGTAATAACTCTTGGTGTCATTCTTAGCAAGATATATGAATCCAGATTTTAAATTCTGAGCCCCTTTCTCAGTCCAGAGAATACAGCAGGTAGGGTGCTTGTCCTACATGGGGGTTAACAGGGGTTTCATCTCAGACACTGCATTTTGTTCCCCAATTCTTGCCAGGAGAGAGAGCAGACACAGGAGTAAACCTTAAGCACGGCCAAGAGTGACCTCTAAACAGAAACATACAAATAAAAAAATTTGCTGCCTTTCAGACTATCTTATTTATTATTCAATCAGATATTAAGATATTAATAACCATTTTCTTCGCAAGTCCTTGTCTTTTTCTGATCTAAATACTTGCTACGCAACTTTCTTCCATTTTTCAGTAGGCCTTGCATAGTTTCTTAATTATATCACGATTTCCAATGTGGCATATGTTTATTTAGTTTAAATTCTAGTTTGTCCTGGAAAATACTGGTTTAGGGTCACCTCTTTGATGGCAATCTTGATTTGTATTAACTTAAGTACTATTTTTGTTTCTCATAACAAAGAAGTGTGCTCAAAAATGAAGACAAATGTTTAATATTAGTGTTTTGCACTTATTAATTTATTCCTATGATCATGCATTCAATGAGTGCCTACAGTGGTCTAGAAAAAGAAAGATACATTGCAAAATGTAATAAAATGCTGATATTTATTTTTTAAAGGATGTCACAAATTTGAACATTTCTTCGACAAAACTAAAATAAATGGGCAAATAATGAAATACAAAATGAAAAGAAATTAAGCTGACAGTATGTAATTTTATTTTTTGAATATCAGTAAATTATTTTGCTGATGTAGGAGATCAAATAGAAGTTCCCAACATTTTTTTTGCAAAGAATTAGCTATATATATATATATTTTTGCTATTGGTCCCTGGACTCTTGTGGACAGTGGTTTCTATGAATATTTATGCACATTTAAATATATATTCCCCTTTACAAGCATGCCATTTGCATTTATTTACAGCTCATTGTACACAAAGTAAGGTAAAGTCAGGGAAGAAAGAGAAGGTAGATTTTTCAAACTAAGCGAAGAATTGGCTTGTAGGATGGCTTTAGTCTACTTTCATTAGGCTTTGACTATCCTGAAAATAACTGAGATCAGTTGTAATTGAGCTAATAGTTCAATTTGACTTGAAGTTAGGTGTGTCTTAGGTCATTAGTGCTGTTGGCAGAACACTCTCAGATATATTGTGGCAGATCTAACAAAACTCAGGCAAACAGGAAAAGAATTTTTATAAGCAGGCATGTTGGCATGGCTGGACAGTTTCTTCAGCTGCATCCATCATCTATGGTCTCCAAAGTTTTTGACTCACCCTAATTGAATTATCTCTCTTATGCACATGTCCTTATGGTAGACTCCTACATGCACAATCTACTAAGGATATGAGAACTTCTGAGGAAAAGAGTGCTTCATTAAAATATAAAACACAAGAAGGAAGTTACTTATAAGTTATCAGTACACTGACATATTACTGAAGAGGAATAATGGTGAAGAAATTGTGTTCTATTTCTGTAGGTCATGTTCCATTCTGATAACATAATTATTATATATTTCTAAGTGATATAGAATTAAAATAATTATATATATATATATATATATATATATACATATTGCTTTTTGGACCACACATGGTGACCTTTAGGGATTACACCTGGTTTTTTGCTAAGAAATCTTTCCTGGCTTAGGGAACATATGGGACATTAGGGGATCAAACCGCAGTCTGTCCTAGGTTAGTGTGTGCAAGGCAAATGTCCTACCACATGTGCTACTGCTCTGCCCCCAATTCTATATTATTTTATGATTTATCTGACTTTCACCTCATTTATGTTGTACTTTGCACGTACTTTCAGTTGTTAATATTAACTTGCTAATAGCTAGGTAACTGACAGATAGCTAGTTATACCAGTTACAATAAATAGATAGTATATATCTCCTAAGCACCTCTGAATGTGGCCCTGAAGAATAATATTAAGTAAAAATATATCTAATTATATTAAGAAAAATCTACAAAATCTTAAGCAGGTCTCTTGGAAAGATCTGATTCAATATAGAAAGCTATTGATGACTCGACATATAAATAAAATACTTCAGTTCTACTTTATATTTCAATTACTTTGTCAGTAACATATATATGCATATATATATGTATATATATACATATAAAGTAGTAAAGAAATTACCTAGAGAAATCTTTGTTTAAATTCAGTTTGAATTTTGCTATTATATGTTCAAGGCACGGCATGACTTTCTTGAATTATTTTCTACTACTTTTATATAGTATAAGAATATGTCCATATCTCATTGGCCCAATGTGGGGTAAGCATCTAAATTCTGGATTGCCATGTATTGCACAACAAAGAATTGCTTATCTAAACCACAGATTGTAGCAAAAGGATGGAATCTCTATAATTGAGTTAAACAAAGTATTTCCTCCCCATAAAAATTTATATAATTTATTAAATAAATAGAAAGAAAAGGTCTTGGGAAATTAGATTCTGATTCACTATTTTCCTGTTCTACTGTAGTTACATCATTCATCTTTGGCTATTAAAAGGTATACACCACCATATGCCATGTGGTCCTGGACTGAGTTTGCCTTGTCAGTTTTTTTTAGTGTAAAGCTTTTGCAGATTCTATATTGGTCACATTTTGCTTGCATTCAATTGAAATTTGTTGCATTTTTCTAAATTTTTACTCTGCACACATGAGAGAGTTTACAAATTTTCAAGGTCATACTAGAAATGTCATCAAATGACAGACAGTTCCATTATATAAGTGAAGGCATTGAAATAAGTACGTTTTCACATAAAAAATGATCTTCCAAAAATAAAATAGCATTTTTGGAGACAGATAAATTGAAACTATTGTGCAGATCTTACAGATTGTGATGACAGACTGTATTGATAAGGTTCAAACATCTATACTATAGCATGACAGAAAAATAGATTGTTTTATAAAGAAGTGCGTTTCCTTGGGTTATACTAATGTGCCACAGATGAAACAGGAGACTATCTCTGTGAATAAACTACCTTGTTGATCAACCTCTTTGTCATGGCTGGACGCATAAAAATATTTCAGTTTGACCTTGAGTTGGGAGTTGAAACTTTGATCTTTTTCAGCATGAAGCTGTATATTTTAAGTACTGCAAAGTATAGAGGTGTCTTAATCAACCCTTTACCATAAATCAGCCACAAAAAATAAGCATGGCAGATGTGCCCAGAGACTAAAAGAAATCAGGACAACTAAATGAGAATCAGACAGTGAATCTAATGGGATGTTATTACATTCTACCCCTATTCATTTGGTTTGACAGGAATCTCCAAATGGAAACTGTGAGTGGAATTGCTGTATACACATGTTGAATTTCTTAGCTTGGTCTTCCCTGGAGTAAAAGAAAGATGTGTCAATGGAACTTGCTGGGGTGCCAATGACTGAAATTAGTATACTATTTTATAACTTTAGCTAGTAAAATACCTTTTTGAATCTGGCTTTCAGGTTGTAAGATCTTATTAAGCATTGTTAGAGAAAATTAAAACTAATATTGATAGGAAAGCTAACCTTTTTCCCAGAAATATCTTAATGTTAGCAATGTAGATGACTTCCTTTTTAATTTATACCGATGTGGGTAAATCCATACTTATACAATTGATGGAAGAGATCAGTTATGTTTAAGGAAAATCAACTTTCAAGCATAGGCCATATTTAATGTCTCAAAAATACTTGAATTTTCCAGTAAAATCTTAATATGTTAAAATGTATTTTGCACCAGGGTTTGTCAAACTGCAACCTGTAGGCAAAAAATCTGGACAACCATCTGTCCTTGGATGTGCAGTTTAATTGGAGCCAGGTCTGTAATTTGTTTACATTTAGCTGTAATAAAGTTAAGTATTTATGATAGCGATCATGTCAGCCCCCAAGCCTAAAATATTTATTATCTGACCTTTTACTGACAAAAGTGTTCTGAGATTTCATCAACACCATTATCTTACATTTATACCTGTGTGTCAATATAAGGTACTATAGTACCTTATACAGTGCTATTTTTAAGATCTTTTATACTTGTATTTTTATATACCAAAGAGTCTTTATATTTGTAAAGTTTTTGAGTCTCAGATAGTGGGTTATGAGTTTTCTTTTCTCCTAGCTTTGATACTTTTTTCAAGTCAAAATCCATCTGAAATTATTTCCACATTTCAGCAGGATGTGGAGCGTGACATCCTCCATGTCCTGGGAAAGTACGACATACATAATGCATGAATTTTAGTAAAGATTTGAGCCTTTGAATACACAATTACACTTTAGGCTTAAAACGGAAAGAGCCACGTCTGGAAGCAACTTGAAGTTTCGCAAAATATTTGTTTGTCGTTCTAATTTCAATAATTAACATATGGATTAAAACGGTTTTCTTATCTTTCAATTCCAGCGATGAGGTCAGCACCTCATAGTTACACAGGGTGAAAAAAATGCCTTTAGAGCTTCCCAAGTAAAACCAGCAATAATGTTGTTTCAGTAGCAGGTTCTTTGCAGGGAGGAGAACTCTGTGGGCTGCTGAATCAATGATCCTGTATTCTGACATGGTCTGAAACATGCTGTTTTGTCTCTTTTTTCCTGGACACCCTGTTCCACGGTTCACTAGTGAAAGCAATGGGTGAAAGAGGCCGAGAGTTCTTCTCATCTCCATGACCATAAAAACAGACAACTCTATATCTGCCTTTATTGTTTCCAATCCTTTTCTATTTCTTTCTTTCTAATTCCAACTGTTTGAGAAGAAAGATAAATGCTTAACTCCCAACTCCCAACTCTTCAACTTTTGAACACTCCACTGGTATTTTTCATTCCACCTTTTCTTCCTCATACAGACATGAATCTGCAGAGTAGAAAGCGCAGTTTTGCTGAAGAAAGTTCTTTGAGCTTCTTTTATCCTGTGATGTAGAAAAGCTCAATTCCTGCTTTACAGTTTTTATTTTTTACCTTTCTTACCTTTTATTTTTATTTTTACTAGTTACAGAAATAACACCTTCTCATTTATTGCTACTTTAAAGATTCCCTTTTTCATATCTTAGGAAAGTTGAGCTTTGCATTTTCTTTTGTCATCATTAGTAATGGGTAATTGATAACTGGTTCATCATATAAAACCAACTCCGCCATGTCTACAAAAAGAGGAGCTATCCAAAGTTGAAGTATGCATTTAAAAAAGGAAATATAAATTGTGGTGTTTATAATATGAACAATTTCCTTAATTGCTCATCTCTGTAAAGTCTATTTTTACACTGTATACTGGGTGTAGAGCAAAGAGCAATAACATATGACAATGATAGTTGGAACTGATCAATTTGGACAACTGGGTGCTAAAGGGTTAAAGTGATTTAATTAATTTTATTAACAATAGGGCAAACCAGTTTCCAAAAGGAAAGAGACAGAGAAAGAAAGAGAAACAGAGAAGAGAGGCAGAGAGACAGAAAAAGAGAACAAAGAGTAAAATACCTGCAGAGGCAGGTAGAATGGGGGTGAAGGTGAGAGGGAAACTGGGGACATTTTTGGCCAGATATGGGCACTGTGAAAGTGGTGTATATTTTATGACTGAAACTCAATCATAAATAATATGTAATCACTGAGCTTAAATAAAGTGACTATTAAAAATGGAACCTGAAGTGAATACTACCTATTTAAATAAGGGAGTTCTGGAAAAGTATAAAATTTGGGTACTTTTTTCTATATTACTGATGTGAACATTTTTAATTTGATCAGTTTCTGTTATATAAATAATAATTCCTTGGTGTTCATGGCAGAATATTTGAAGTTATCTCTTTTTTATATATTAGTCCTCTCAGAATTTCCTCTTCTGTATTTTATTTTGACTTCATGTTCATGATAATTTTTGGTGGGTGTACGGTAAACATGCCACATTGCTTTCAGAGTTACATTTGGCTCAGCAATCAGAAATCATTCCTGGCAATGCTTGGGGATCATATGTGTTACTGGATATTGAACCCAGGTTGTCCATGTGCAAGGCAAATGCTCTGCTCATCGTCCTATTACTATGCCCCTTGTTCTTGATGCTTTCTAAGATCTCTAAGACAGGCAGTCATGGAGATTACATTTCTAAGTTTCCTTGAATGTCTCTTTTAAGGACACTATTTTTTTTTGGCTTTTTGGGTCACACCCCACAGTGCTCAGGGGTTTCTCCTGGCTCTACACTCAGATATTACACCTGTCAGGCTAAAGCACCAACCATACAGGAAGTGATAATGGACCCTGGGTGGGCCTACCTCTACCCGCTGTGCTATCTCTCCAGCCCTTAACTACTTTTTATGTTATTATATTCTGGTTATTATCTGCCCCTCAGATCTAGTCAGATTCTTCTCTGACTGCCTCTGTGCCCTGAAAGGCTGACTCTTGGCTGCATTGCTTGATTTTATTGATCATGGTTTTCCTTTAGGTGTGTCTAGTGGACAGCCTCCTGAATAAATTCAGGAAGAAAAGGCAGCATGCATCATCTACTTCTTCGCTGCTTCAGGCTGTGTAACTGGAGCTCTCTATATCATTTCCTTTTCTGATTGCACATGTGTCAGGCAACACACCCACACCCACTTATGTCTTTAACTCTCACTGAGCTCAAGTATGTCATTAGCCTCCATACTTCCTACGCATAGAGATTTCAAGGATTTCTCATCGCTATTTATTTTAGATGCTCTGCTTCCTTTTTTGACTTCCTTTCACACCTCCTTATATATTATTTATATTTTATAAGCAAACAAAAATTACTATTTATCTTTTTAAAAAATATTACTTTATTTAATTGCTGTGGTTTACAAGCTTGTTCATAACACAGTTGTTTCTGACATTTATTGTTCCAGTATCAATTCCACCAACAATGTAATATTCCTTCCACTATTTTTCTCAGTTTCACAACCCATAGCCCAATCCCACTTCCTCGGGCAGACACACACAATAATCAAATTTATATTGCTTATTGTCATTTACAATTTTATAATTGGTAATAAATTGTTGTTTTTTTTTTTTTTTTTGGTTTTTGGGTGACACCCGGCAGTGCTCAGGGGTTACTCCTGGCTTCATGCTCAGAAATTGCTCCTGGCAGGCACAGGGGGACCATATGGGGCACTGGGATTCAAACCGATGACCCTTTGCATGAAAGGCAAACACCTTACCTCCATGCTATCTCCCGGGCCTCATAAAATTGTTTTTTTTTTTAACTCACTAAAGTCAATTTGTAAAAATTGTATCTCACAATTAAGTCATTAATTGAAGGTGAAACTGCTGTTAGTTGGGCATTCAGTTATTGGTTGTATATTGAACTTAGGTGTCTCCTAAGCGACTTTCACTTCTAATTTGGTGGATTCCTACTGGGGTTTCCGTGTAAACATTTTGGATACATGTTGCATATGTGGCCATACACTCTGGGAATTTCAGGATCTGTGGAGATAGACATGGTAATTAAATGGCAATGAATGTGGGTTATGAGTATGGCTCTCAAGATTTTAAGGAATCTTGAAGGGGCAGGACTAGGCTGCCTGCCTTCATTCTGAGAAGACCCGAGAGTTTTCAACCCCTAAACCAGCCGTGGAGTTGAGCCATTGGTGAGGCAGCAATTATGTGATGTGGGTATAGCTGCTGAGATTTAGGCAGAGTGAGATTTGGCCTACACACCCCAAGGATCCCAGAGTTTTCAGGTGTATATAGCCATTAATTTTCACAGCTTGGCTTGCTAATCTTTGAAGAATAACATGACTCTATGGAATTGACTGACGAGCTGACATGACACAGTGGTGACTGTGAGACTCAAGACTGTGTTTACTGTATTTTGTTACTGGGGCCGGAGTAGTAGCACAGTGCTATGGCTTATACCTTGCATGCAACTGACTCAGGACAGACAGGTAGTTTGATCCCAGACATCCTGTATGGTCTCCTGAGCCGGAAACTATTTCTTTTTTCTCTTTTTTCTTTTCTTTTTTTTTCTTTTTTTTCTTTTTTTGAGTACAGAGCCAGGAGTAAACCCTAAGCACCAATTGGTGTGGCCCCTCCCCCCCAAAAAAAAACTAAAAACAAAACAAAACAGACTGTATTTTATTAGAATTGCTTTTTTTCTGAAATAAATTGATTAAATTTAGATAATATTAGCTAGGCACTGTCTAAATATATGATACAATGAGAGCAAATATTTAATAAGAAAAATCTTCCCTTTAATCATTATATAATTATAAAAACAACCACTAATAAAATATATAAATAACTTTAATCTGTAGTATATAATAATACACTAATAACAAAAAAATATACTACTGTAGTAGGAAGAAAAATGCTATATTTAAAAGTACGGAGATGACATTGTTTAATTTTACAATTTAAGATAAGAAAACAAACTAATTTGAAAATTTCAAAATAAGGATGAGATTAAAAGCAAATTCTTTAAGAAAATAAAGATATGCTAAATTACTTTAGGAGTGGTAAAGAAATAGATTAGCATAGTAATGATGTAGCTACTGATAATAGCATCACAACTTATTGAAAGACCTAGAAGCCACTGAAAGTGGTTTAATGAGATTTCTGGGATGGAGATTGGTTTTGATAAGAATGTTGGTACCTCAACAGTGGCCATATAGAGGAGTTTACTCTGATATGGATATTACATGCCTCTGCAAACAGTTTCCTCACTTTTTTTCTCCCATTCTCTCTCACTTATTAACAAGGAGTAAATATATAACCATGGGAGTTGCCAACGAATAATCTTATGATAACAGAGAGATAGTACAGAGGGTTTGGCACTTTGTTTATGACTGACCTAAGGACCCTCTGTGGATGCCTTGAGACCCTTTTCAGGAATTCTTTTTACACACTGAGCAAGAAATAAGCCTTGAGCACCATAAAGTTTGGTCCAGAAACAAACAAACAAGCAAATAAAAATAAATAAATTTAGAAATAAGCTTTAAAACGCAAAAAGCATGGTAATATGTCTGGAGTTCACTGACTCTTCTATTATATTTTCAGTTTCTGTATGCTCTACAAAAATAGATAATCTGGTTCATTATCACAGGTTATGAAAATAAAGACAGACAAATTTGTCTATTAAAAGAGAAATGATAGATGTGAATGCAAACTAAGTCTAAAAGAAAGAAGAAACCATTGACTATTTTTAAATGAATTACACATCTAATTAATGAAACAATTTAAATATAAAATTTAGTAGTTTACTTTTTATTACTTCTTTTATTATTTTAAAACTTAAATGTATTTTAATTGAATTACTATAAAGTACATAGATATAAAGTTGTTCATAATTGAGTTGTAGTCATATAATGTCCAACATATATCCGTTTGCCAATGCACATTTCCCGCCATTAATATTCCCAGTTGATCTTCCACTCTGCCCCCATTTGCTTTTAAGACAGACATTTTTCTTTTCTTTCTCTCTTGCTCTTCTTTCTTTGTTTTAGACACCATAGTTTGCAATACTGTCACTGAAAATGCTAATCCTTTTTACCTTCAGCACCCAGTTCTTGTCCAAAGTGATCATTTCATCCATAATTGGCATAGTGGTTCTTCTATGCCCTAACTGCACACCCCTAATACTTGAGGCAAGCTTCCTACCATGGACCAGTCCTCCTGGGTCCTCATTTCTCTATTATCTATGAATATTATTAACATACTAATATATTTTACTATCCCACAAATGAGCGTGATCATACTATGTCTGACTGTTGTGAAAAATGCTACAATATTATCACATTTTAGCAAGTTATATCACTCCCTTACCAGTGACATCAATTGATTCTGGTACTATCTAATTAGTGAGTTGATTAGTAATCTATTCTTCAACAAATAGGTCTGTTTACAGTCATGCTATATTCTTAAACTAAAAATTAAAAAATAGTAATCATGACTTAAGAGTTTCTTAGAAATTCATGGTATAACTACTAAGTCCCCCAAAAAAGAATTAGTCGTAATAAAAGGTCAGAATAGAAGCTGGTATATAATTTAAAGACCTACTACAAAGTAAAAAATATGTAATCCTTTAAGTAAATAAAAAGTTTTACATGGGTGTAGCCTAATAAACAAAATGCAAAACTTTTCTAAACAGGGGGAATTTTTTCCTGAAATGATTATACTCTATTGAAATTATACCCAAAAGAAGAAAAAAAATTTACATTTTCAAAACTAAATTCTAAGATTTTTTAAATATTAACATTTTATTACCAATTAAAATTACCTAAACAAACAAAGATACTGAAAATGTAAGGATGAATTTATTCTGTGTGTTATTTGTGACACCTATTTTAGAGTACATTTCAAACTACTAGTCAGGAAAATAAAAAGCTGTGAAAACTCAAAGATTTTTCTAGACTTTTATTCTTTCATTTTAAAAAGAACTATAGAAATTCTTGCCAACAATAAAGTCCTCTTAAACAGAAAAGAACATATACATTCACTTTTACTTTACCACATATTTTTTTATTTTTTAAAACATTAATCCAAATGTCTTTCTGTTCTATGTTTAGTATCAATTCTTTGGAAGTCTGATTTTTTAATATATGAAGAGCATAAAGTGGGCTTTGTCCACTGGGGAAAGAATCTTCAAAAAAAGTGCAAATGGATTTCACATTAGTTTATGAAAAGAACAGACAAATGATTATAATTGAATACTACTGATCTATTCCATAGTATTTTATCATGAGATTATCAAGGGATTGAGGAAGGAGACATTTTATTTCTAGATAAAATTTTATTTAATTTCTGTTGTCTTTCAATATCTTCACCCCTGCTTTATTCTATTTTTCAGTTAGGTTCAGTTATTTTCCCCTGACCTGTAGCAATTGAAATAATTCCCCTATTCATACATTCTCATCTTGTACACCGTTTTATTCAATTTTTAATAATTATAGCAGCCGCTTGTCCTAAATGGTACTATAGAAATAATTAAACCTTCTGTTCATTGCCAGGACCATAATTGCTCCCCAATATTAACCTGCTCAGAAAAGCAACACTTTTTTAGAATCCTTTTGAGAAAATAATCTTCTTTACAATCAAGTATTTAGCGTGATATTTATTCTGTTTCTGACTTTGATGACTCAAAAGTAAAAGCTATGTAGAAATCAATAAAGCCACAGGTCTGGAGGTGACAGATTTCAAACGAATGCTGTCTATTATAGTCACTTAGGGAAGCTCCTTTATGAATCAGACCTAGGAACAGTTTTGGAAATGTCCTAAGGGCAACTAATATGCAATTAATTGAACTTGTGAAAATTCCTACCAGCTCTAAAGCTTTACAGTTAAAGATTTCTTTGTGATACAGAGTCAAATGAGATATACAGTCAAATGCATACCATACACATGCTATAGTTTTAGAAAAGAATTAAAAGTTAGAAAATAGCACAGAGTTTTAGTCAACAACCCCAAAAGGATTTCAAACAGCAATGGATTATGAGAACTACTTGGCATTCATTTATGAATCTTCACCAATTCACAAAGAAAGTTTTTTTTTTAACCTGACAAGATACTGCTTTAGGAAATAAATAGGAAAATAAATGATTTCACTATCATGAGCCTTAAGAGGGAACGTAGAAGAATAGACTATGATATGATGTGCAAAACTAAAATAGCTATGGGGAACAGAATACCTAAAGGGACTACTTTGGGTTGCTTAATTGGAAAACAAAGACTGAGTTAAGGGGTGGAACAAAGGCACATTGGGTAGGGCATTTGCCTTGCATGCTGAGAACTGAGTTCAATTCCAAGAATGGTCCTCTGAGCCTGCCAGGAATGATTACTGAGAACAAAGCCAGAAACTGGAAATGAACTCTGAGCACCATTGGTGTGCTGCCTACAACACACACACACACACACACACACGCACACACACACTCATTTTTAAAC
>PVKC010005655.1:0-32705 GCA_004027635.1 Crocidura indochinensis | reverse complement strand
TCTCTCTCTCTGACTTATTTCACTCAGCATGAGAGATTCCATGTGCATCCATGTGTAGGAAAATTTCATGACTTCATCTCTTCTGACAGCTGCATAGTATTCCATTGTGTATATGTACCACAGTTTCTTTAGCCATTCGTCTGTTGAAGGGGATCTAGATTGTTTCCAGAGTCTTGCTATGGTAAATAGTGCTGCAATGAATATAGGTGTAAGGAAGGGGTTTTTGTATTGTATTTTTGTGTTCCTAGGGTATATTCCTAGGAGTGGTATAGCTGGATCGTATGGGAGCTCGATTTCCATTTTCTGGAGGAGTCTCCATATCGATTTCCATAAAGGTTGAACTACACGGCATTCCGACCAGCAGTGGATAAGAGTTCCTTTCTCTCCACATCCCCACCAGTTCTGTCCTTTCTTAATACTATCAATTTACTTGAATCTCCTTGATCCCTGTTAATTCACACTAGTCTTTCTTCTTCTCCAATTTCTTTTCTTGTCCTCACTATACTCTGGAGTCAAGAGTGTTCTACACAACTTCCATTTTAACCCTTGCATGCTCTTATGATCCCTGGTTGTTAAGAAAAATCAAGTTTCAATGTCAGCTTTGGATTTTTCATATCACTTCACCTGAAACTACTTTTTTTCTTATCTGGCCAATCATCTTTTTTATTAATGAATACTCTGGTTATATGCCAGAAATTCTGCCAAGTTTCGTTGCTGATTTTGTTGATGTTGTTGTATTGTTGATATAAATTAAAGACCAGATGGATTAGGGACTAAAACAATCTGCCTTGTATACAGCCAAATCAGTGTCCTCTCCCACACTGCATCCATTTCCTTGAGCACTGCTCACTCTGAATCACAGAGCTGGAGTAAATTCTGAAGATCACCAGTTTAAGTGTTCAGGTCTTAATTTAAGCAATATGGCTCTAGAATTTCTACTCTTCTTTTGCTTATTAGTTTTTTACTTTAAAGCCACAACTAAATATTTCTCAGGGATTATTCTCTGTCCTCAGGGATCATTTCTGGCAGGTGTCAGGATACCACATGAAATACCAGGGATAAAACCTGGGTCGGCCTCACAGAAGTGCCTTACTAATACTCTATTATTATAATTTTGACCAGAATCTCTCCTCTTAAATGATGCTTTATTTTGATTTTAAAAAGAAAAGAATAATAATATATTTTAAATATAAAAATAGTGACAAGTGAAGAATATAGCATTAATATTATTATTAAAGGACAGTGATTAGTGTATTATTGAAGTGATATCATTAAAGGGCAGTGATCAGTGTAATGACAAGCTCTGTAAGTATTATGACATCCTGAGAAACTTTTGTACCTTTAATTAAAAAATTGTATCAAATAAACACACAAGTAAAACAAATCTCCTATTTAATAACACAGTAACTCTGAAAAGTAACTACTGAGCTGAATTCTATTTGCTGTGCCTGGTTGCAGAGATTATGATGGCAAGAGAGAGAATTAATGTCAGCATGAATTTCACTGATAACTTGGTATATGAGGGGATTCAGTCATCTGGTCTCAAGATTGATGTCCCACTCAAGTCTTAGCAATAGGAATCAGGAACATCTTTGAACCTGGGTATAATACACAATGAATAACATTTGGAATGACAATAAAGAAAACAATCTAAAATAAAATGAAGCTTGGGGAGAGGAATCTGAGGACTATAAATAAAACATTAAAAAGCATAATTTAATATTATGTCATTATAATGTGGGGAAATGATGGTACATTTCCAATAGCAAACAAAATGCCATTTAGGCTAGGTCACTGAGAAGTATCTAAAGAACCACTACATACTAGATAGAAAGTACAATTACCTTATGAACTATATTCCTTCCACACAATCTGCTTGGTAATTAGATATTGGCAAGTTATTTATTGTACCAACTACTGATTTTCAACCAAAATTCAATGAAAACTCAGTAAAAGAAAAACCAAGAGGAAAGGGCTATTATTCAGTACTTATCTGCTTTTGATAGGCCCTATGTTCACCCTTTGCCTTGACAGTATGCAATTTTTCTTAGGATAGACAGATATTTTTATTTCTTTATATTTCAGAAATCTGCCTCAGAGAATTTATGTTTAAATTTATCTTTCAGAATAAAATTAAATGAAAAATTTTATACTTGCTATTTTAGGAAATGCTCCTAAATGATATTACACCCACATTTTGTAAACTGATGTCTTGCAATCTGAAAACAGCCATTTCTTTGACTTCTGTAAGAAGTTTAAGAGAGATGATACTGAAACAAAATATCCACAAAAACACACACACAGATTCGAGTTTGCACATGCCAGAAGGGTGAGACAGTGGAGGTAACTCTCTAGAGACAAAGCTATTTTTGTGTATCTCATCATATGTACTTCTATCTGCAAAGAGACACTATCTTTTCATTTTGTAGGCAGTGCTTCTCTTAATATTTTCTAATATTTAGTTACAGTGAAAATAAATGTTCAACTTTAGTGGAAATCAGCAGGAATTCTATAGCATTTTATTATCTCTAATTTGGTGTTAGGGAACAAATGTGTCAAGTGTAAACATAATAAACTGACTACCAATATAATCAGAGCTAAACTGAAATTAAGAAACAAAGTTATTGGGACCAATAGTACTGTAGATAGTACAATTGTCTTGCATTTGGCTGACCCAGGATTGATCCTTGGCATACCATATTGATCCTCTGAGTAACCTCTGAGGACCACTGGGTATGACCCTCCCCAAATGAAAAGAGATAAAAATGAATCAGAGCCATAAAATTGAGAAATTATTTCTGATTAATCTGAAAATAATCTGCACTTAAACTCTATCATTGAATCTACAATGAATTATTAGAGCTGTTGTCTGTGAAATTTATAATTTAGAACTATGTCAAAGCTAAATTCTTTTTGTTTGCTTGTTTTTAGGCCACATTTGATGATGCTCAGGGGTGACTCCTGGCTATGAGCTCAGAAATCGCTCCTGGCTTAAGGAACCATATGAGATTTCGGGGATTAAACCTAGGTCTGTCCTATGTGCTGTGTGCAAGACAAATACCCTACCACTGTGCTATCACTCATGCCTCTCAAAGCTGAATTCTTAAAAATTAAAATTATTGTGGTGGACATATTGGATAGGAGAAAGACACTTCCCTTGCATGTTACAAATCAATTTAATTTCAGACACCTCAAATAGGCTTCCAACTAGTTTGGAGAAGAGTACCAAAATTAACTCTTGAGCATCGCAGGTGTAGCTCAAATACCCCAGCCACCACTGAATAGTCAACATTAAGCTTAAAGTTTCTATTATTATTTGACTGTTTAAAGGCCCAAATCATACACATTTTTGAAATCATTTATCGCTTGTTTGCTTGTTTGTTTTTAGGCTACACCTGGTGCGTTCAGGAGATTACTCCTGGATCTGTACTCAGAAATCACCCATGGCAGGCTCAGGGGACCATATGGGACGCCAATGATCAAACTAGGGTTGGCTTGCAAGGCAAGCACTCTACCCTCTGTGCTATCACTCTGGCCCATGAATATTTTTTTTCCATTATGGTGGTTTTTTGGAAGTCTGAGAAGTGATAAAGGCACAAATGAATAAAATTCTTATTTTCTTTCAATACCCTATGACTTGATGTTATACTGTCACCACTTGTTATCCTTTTATATTTTAATTTTGTGCCACAACTGGAAGCGCTCAGAGCTTACTCTAGGCTCTGTCAGTAATCACTCCTGGCAGTGCTAGAGGTTTTGCTAAGCCTGAATAAATATCAACTGTATGCAAGACAAGTGACTTAATCCCTGTACTGTCTCTTCCAACATTATTGCTATCCTTTTACATTCAAAGATAGCTAAAGTAATTCCAATATTAAGAATGGACAATCCAGGGTCCAGCAAGGTGGAGCTAGAGGTAAGATGTCTGCCTTGCAAGCGCTAGCCAAGGAAGGACCCTTTCGATCCCCCGACATCCCATATGGTCCCCCCAAGCCAGGGGCAATTTCCGAGTGCTTAGCCAGGAGTAACCCCTGAGCATCAAACGGGTGTGGTCAAAAAGAATGGACAATTCTAAGGAAATCTTACTTTATTCTTAGTCTAAATTTCCTACTTAAAACTTAAATGGTCAACATAGACTGATGATTCTAAGCATCAAAATGAGAATTATTTTACAGTGGTGAACTCCTGAAGAAGATTTTGATCAAGAAAATTATTTTATTGTATCTTCTGGGAAATATTAATGCAAGAAGATATTAGGCAGGGGGCAAGAAGGAAGAAAATAATAACAAAACAATCTTTCTGTAGCCACTGGGATCATTTATAAGAACTGGGAATAAGTGTACATACCAGTGGAAACCTAAGAGAATTTTGTGAAAAATAATAGCATCTAAACATGTTTTCTAATCTTTTTTTTTTTTTTTTTTGGTTTTTGGGCCACACCTGGCAGAGCTCAAGGATTATTCCTTTCTCTTTGCTCAGAAATCACTCCTGGCAGGTTCAGGAGACCCTATGGAATGCCGGGAATAGAACCCAGGTCCATCCCAGGTCTGCCATATGCAAGGCAAACACCCTACAGCTGTGCTATCTCTTTGTCCCCTGTTTTCTAAATTTTTGGAATAATTTACCTATCCATATTTCAGTAACATGAATAATTCTAATATATTAGAAAGCTTAATCTTAGTAAAAAGAGCAATTATTAATATAGAAAACAGGCTAATATAATTTTTCATCACAACATGAGTCTTTGAAATTTTGATTGTGAATTTATTGAATATATTGATTTCATTGGATATCATATGCATTTAACAATGTATTTTCCAATCCATGAGCACAAAATGCCTATTGTTTGTTTTCAGATTTATTAAAGTGAATTGAAATTTTAAATCTGAATTTTATCAAGGTTTTTTAACTTTTCATGCAGAATTCTTTCAATTATATTTTATGGTTTTTAACATCTATTTTTATATATGTTATAATCTCTGTTGTTTTCTTCCTTATATTACCATTTGCTAGGCTGAGATTTATTATTATTATTGTTATTATTTTTTAAACCTAGCCCCTTGAGATATAGGATATGGTTGTTTATCTGAGATCCTTGATATTTTTTATACCCCTCCACCCACCAACACTTTTGGGGGGAGAGCCATAACAGGTGACTCTCAGGGGTTAGTTCTGGGCATGAGCTCAGAAATCACTCCTGGATTTGTCCTAGGTCAGTGCATGCAAAGCAAACGCCCTACTGTTGCACTACTGTTCCACTCTCCCCCCCAAAGTTTTTACTAAGAATAATGATGCTGCAATATATACATAGATTGATTCTTTAATGTTACTGCATAATTTTATATTATTTACAATTTTATATTATTACCATAATAAATAACTAACATTCATTATCATGAGTAGGTTTACTTTTATTCCCAATTTAATGTAGGTATTAATTGCTGTAAACTTACGTCTTAGTATTGTTTCACTGCATTCTATAGATTTTGGTATGTTTATTTGGGAGACAAAAGCTAGTTGTTTTCAGAGAGCTGGCACAGAAACTTCAAAATCATTGCCAGTTCCTTCATTGGTATGTGACTAGGAGCTGAATATATAATGATGTCTGAATGAACATTTTAATAGAAGGGTGTGGTTCTCAGAAGATCATAGAAAGTTTTAACAATGATCTAGGTACCTTTTAAAAGTGTTCTATAAATATGCTGTGCTATTCTAGCAAAATTTTAAATATTAGTTGTAGCATAGTTTTGATTATACATTGTGATTTAAACCCTCTCTGTTTATAATTAAATTTATGTGATGTAATTAACCTTAAGTAACTATATGAAATTTAACAAACCTCTATAAACACAGATTTATATGTACAAAAATTTATGTAGAAAATAGAGGACTTTCCTATACCCTGCATCTGCTTCCCTTTAGTATTAACAAGTTATCTTTATAGTAAACTTGTTACAATTAATAATGGACACTGCTTTATTTATGATGCCCACAGAGGAACATGAACTAATATTACTATTTAACAATCATTTTTAAATTATTAATCTACATGACTTAAGGTCATTTATTTCTCTTCAGGGCTGTCTATATTATATTTACTTTTTACATTTTTAGGTCTTCTTAGCTAGCAGCTTCTCAGATATTTTTGTTTGTAATATTGTATAATATTGGCTAAATATTTGCAGAAAAGTCTTCAACTGAGATTTATTGGATATTTTTCCTTTTCCAACCTTTATGGGATTTACTAGATTACCTATCAAGTGTTTTAGAAATATATTATTCTGAGATAAACTATCTTTTCAATGGGGGAGCACATCTGACAGCACTAAGAAGTTGTTCCCTGTTCTGTCCTCAAAAATCACTTCTCGTAGACTTGGGGAACAATATAAAATGCCAGGAAGAGAACCTAGGTTGGCCAAGTGTAAGCATAATGTCCTATCCATAGTTCTCATTTTGATTCCATAAACTATCATTTTTATGAGTTGACATCAAAGATGCTACCCTCAATATGACTGGCCACTGATCTATATCTTCTGGTTCAGGGTAGCATTACTCCAGAAGTGGAGAGACAGTACAGCTATCTAGGCACTTGCCTTACACATGAATTACACTTGTTATCTAGCACCTCAAATGATTCCTCAACATCCCAGATATGATCTCTGACCTCAGAGCCAGGAGTAAAACTGAGTATCACTGGGTGCTACTCAAAAACAAAGGAATTTCAATTTGGATGGATGTACATTTAATAGTTTTATTTATTTATTTTTGGTTTTTGGGCCACACCCAGTGATGCTCAGGGGTTACTTCTGGCTATGCACTCAGAAGTTGCTCCTGGCTTGGGGGACCATATGGGAACTGGGGGATCGAACCGCGGTCCGTCCTAGGCAGCGCAGGGCAAGCAAGGCAGGCACCTTACCTCCAGCACCACCGCCCAGCCCCCAATAGTTTTATTTTAATTGAATAATTTTTATTTTGTTTTCAAATTGCACTCTCTATTTAGTTGTCTTTTAAAAAATGTTCATACTTGGGTATTCTCAGGGGCCAGCTTTGGCTCTGTAGACTCAGCCTCATATAAAGCAATACTTAACCCATGTACCAGCTCTTATCCCCTCTTCCCTCTTTTATAAAATATTTTATTACTTTCAAAAACTGAAATATCTTAGGCTCTTACATACTTTTTACTCCAGTAGTCAAGTCAACCACTTCTCTAAGGTGTCATTTTTAATTTGAGAAACACATTAGGAAATCTAGAATCTAGGTGTACGTGAGTCTGGGTGTAATTTTCTTCTAGACCCTCTCAACTGACAGATAAGGTAATAGGTTTGTTTACAAACTTAAACATTTATAATTACTAATATATTTTATTTCATATCTGTATTATATTCAACATTAATTCATATTGATGTATTCAAATTTCCTCCATTGTAACATGAATAATTATAGCTATTTTGTCTTATCTGTAAAATAACACTGAAAAATTTAACCCTCATTGCCTTCATTCATTTATTTTTACATTTCTTCAGTCCCCCACAATACTTACAGAATAAAGATGGTAGCTCCTATGACCCTAAAAGTATCAACCACCTATTTACCCTTTAAGAAAAGAACTTTACAAAAGAAAAATAGGTGTTCATAGAACTCAAATAAAGCACGATATGAACTGATTGTTTCAAAAATAAGAATCAAGAGGATTGAAGATTAGGGGTAAGACAATTTTAAATTGAAATAACAGGGGGGAAATGTGGTAAGAAAAATGAAAACCTCACTGGAAAGACTCTCCAACAGAGTAAAAGTGGCAGAAGAATCAGTGAGCTAGAAGATAAAATGCATTACAATACCATACAATAGAAGAGTTTGGAAAAGAGCCGCAAAACAAATGATCAGACAATGGACAAAGTCCTCAAAATATGTGAACAGACAAAAATAGAAGTCTTTGACAAACTCAACATAAACAATATAAAAATCATTGGAGTCCAGGAGACACAGAAAAAAAAAAAAGCCTATGAAAGATCAAAATTAAGGACATCATTGCAGAGAAACTCTCAGAGCTAAAGAGTGCATGCAACCAAATCCTACATGCCCCCCAAAATACCAATTAAAAGAGATTCAAAGAAAAGCACCCCAAAATACATTCTATTCACAATGACAAACCCCATAGATATGGATGGAACAGTGAAAGCAGCAAGATAAAAGAGGGAAATTATATTCAAAAGAGCATCACAAAAATTTACCACAGACTTGCTACAATAAAACTTCAAGGTCTGGGGGGGGGGCTGGGCGTTGGCGCTGGAGGTAAGGTGCCTGCCTTGCCTGCGCTAACCTAGGACGGACCGCGGTTCAATCCCCCGGTTCCCCATATGGTTCCCCATGCCTGCCAGGAGTGACTTCTGAGCGAATAGCCAGGAGTAACCCCTGAGAGTCACTGGGTGTGGCCCAAAAACAAAAACAAAAACAAAGAAAAACAAAAAACAAAACAAAACAAAAAACCCTCAAGGTCTGAAGGCAGTGTGGGATATAGTGCAAACCTCAACAAAATTAATATATCAACAAAATATTTCACATTCAGATTTGAAGGAAGGATGCACAGCCTCACAGATAAACAACAGTTTAGAAACTTTACAGTCTCAAAACCAGCATTAAAGGATGAACTGAAACATCTACTTTAAGATAAAAGAGATCACAGAATACACCAAACTCCTACTAAAAGATGACACTAAATCCTATGCCAATCATCTCAACGTCAATGGAATAAATGCAACAGTAAGAGACATAGAGTGGAAAAATAGACCAAAAGGCTAATCCAAAGTTTTGCTGCCTACAAGAAACACATATGAATAGTTAGAACAAACACTGACTCAAAGTTAAAGGTTGGAGGACTATCATTCAAGAAAAAAAATCCCTTAAAATGGCTAGAGTGACCATACTAATTTCAGATGACAGAGCCTTTAGACTTAAAAATTTTATGAGACGGAGAAGGAATTTCTTTTTTTTTTTTTTTTGGGCCACACCCAGTGATGCTCAGGGGTTACTCCTGGCTATGCGCTCAGAAGTCGCTCCTGGCAGGCACGGGGGACCATATGGGAACCGGGGGATCGAACCGTGGTCCGTCCTAGGATAGCACAGGCAAGGCAGCAGGAACCTTACCTCCTGCGCCACCTCCCGGCTCCCGGAGAAGGAATTTCTTAATAATTAAGGGATATACTGGGCTGGAGCAGTGGTGCAAGGGGTAGTGCATTTACCTTCCATGCTCTAACCTAGGATGGACTGTGGTTTGATCCCCCAACATCCCTTATGATCTTCCAAGCCAGGAGGAATTTCTGAGTGCATTGCCAGGAGTAACCTCTGAGCCTCAGCAGGTAGGGCCCAAAAACAAAAAAGAAATTAAGGGCTATATACAACAAGAATAAATCACACTCCTAAATATAAATACACTCAATGAGGGACAAGTAAAATATTTAAAACAAATTCTGACAAACTTGAAGGAAGATGTCAGCAACAACGCAATAAAAGTGGGAAACTTCAACATTTACTTGTCACCACTGATAGGTCAACTGAAACCTATCAGACTGATAGGTTTCATAACAACAATATTCTAGAACTAAAAGGAGCAATGGAAGAAATTGGCCTACTAGATACATAAAGGGCTCTCCACCCCCAGAAAACTTGATACACCTTCTTTGCCAATGTGCATGAGTGGTTCTCCAAAATAGGTTAAAAGTCTAGCCATGGGGCCCGGGAGATAGCATGGAGGTAAGGCGTTTGCCTTTCATGCAAAAGATCATCGGTTCGAATCCCGGTGCCCCATATGGTCCCCCTTGCCTGCCAGGAGCAATTTCTGAGCATGGAGCCAGGAGCAACCCCTGGGCACTGCCGGGTGTGACCCAAAAAACAAAACAAAACAAAAAAAGTCTAGTCAATATAACATACCTACATAAAATAAAGATGGTAGAAATTGTACATACAATCTTTTCGGATCGTAATTCACTGAAATTAGAAGTAAACAGCTCAATAGTGAACAACCAGTGAGTCAGAGATGAAATCAAAGAAGAAATCTAAAGTTAGGGCCCAGGAGATAGCATGGAGGTAAGGCATTCGCCTTTCATGCAAAAGGTCATTGGTTCGAATTCCGGTGCCCCATATGGTCCCCCGTGCCTGCCAGGAGCAATTTCTGAGCATGGAGCCAGGAGTAACCCCTGAGCACTGCCGGGAGTGACCCAAGAAAAAAAAAAAAAAAAAAAAAAAAAAAAAAAAAAAAAGAAATCTAAAGTCTTCTGGAAACAAACAAGAATAAAGACAAGAATTATCAGAATCTTTGAAACACTGTAAAAATGGTACAGAGTGGGAAATTTATAGCTTCTGAAGCATTCATCAGGAAGGAAGAAGAGGTCTACATAAATTGTAGCATTAAATATATTAATAAGAGTCTTGCATCAGCATGGATGATGGAGGATGGAGTGGAGAAGCCTTTCTTAGCTAGGCCAGGCCAGGCCAGGCTCCTGCAGCTTCTTCCTGCTGGTGGGTCTGAGGGTTCAGGATCACAGTGAGGAAATGTTCCATAAGCAGTCAGTAGAAGTCAGGAGACAAGCAGCTTTATTAAAGTCCCTATCCTTGTGTAGCTTCTAAGCTAACCTTTTAATCAGTCCCCTTCATCTGTCCTGCATCTGACTCTGTCCCTATTCCCTTTCCTGAGGCTTCTCCTGCTGAATCCCTCAATGCCCTTTCACCCCTCAGGCAACCCCTTTTTTATCTTCCATAGACCTCTCCCAGAAGTGGGCTGGTCTGATGATAGAGAAGGCATAGACATCAAAAACAACAACAACAACAACAACAACAACCAATCTCATTTACAATAATACCACAGAGTGCATTGCCAGGAGTAACCTCTGAGCCTCACCAGGTGGGGCCCAAAAACAAACAACTTAACTAAAGAAGTGAAGAATCTATACAAAGAAAACTATAAAATATTGCTTCAAGAAATAAAAGAAGACACAAGTAAATGGAGACATATCCCCTGTTAATGGATTGGGAAGTCTAACATCCCAAAGCATTATACAACTTTAATGCAATTCCTCTAAAGATATCCATGCCATTCTTAAAAGAAGTAGATCAAACAAGATTAAAATTCATTTGGGGGGCCCGGGAGATAGCATGGAGGTAAGGTGTTTGCCTTTCATGCAAAAGGTCATCAGTTCGAATCCCAGTGCCCCATATGGTCCCCCGTGCCTGCCAGGAGCAATTTCTGAGCATAAAGCCAGTAATAACCCCTGAGCACTGCCGGGTGTGACCCAAAAACAATAAATAAATAAATAAATAAATAAATAAATAAATAAATAAAAAGTTAAAAAGAATAAAATTCATTTGGAAATATAAATTTCTAAAAAATAGATAAAGAAACTCTTAGGGGAAAAAATGGAAGACATCACTTTCTCCAACATTAAATCATACAACAAAGCAATAATAATTAAAACAGAATGTTAATGGAATAAAGACAGACCATCAATCAATGGAATAGACTTAAGTATTCAAAGACTAACTCCACACAAGTATTAATACTTGATAAAGGAGCAAAAAAAAAAAAACACAAAATGGAGCAAGGAAAGACTATTCAACAAGTGGTTGTGGGACAACTGGTCATTCATATAAAAAAGAGAACTTAGATCTCTATCTAATACCATGCATAAAGGTCAAATCAAAATGGATTAAAGACCTTGATGTCAGATCTGAAATGATAAGGTATATAGAATAAAATGTCTAGGCAGAGCACTCCATGACATTAAGACTAAACGCATTTCAAGGAGGAAACAACACTGTTCAATAAAGTGTAAGCAGAGAGAAACAAAGGGTACTAAAAGAACTTATGAAGAAATAAACATCTAATCTTATAAAAAAATATGTGCAGAAGTAATGAATAGATCTTTTCTCAAAGAAGAAATACAGATGGCCAAAAGGTACAGAAAAAAATTGCTCCTTGTGATTAATAATAAGAGAGATGCAAATCAAAACAAGAATGAGGTACCATCTCATGCCACAGAGACTGGCATATATCACAAAGAACAAGAACACCCTCTGTGGGCATGGATGTGGGGACAAAGAAACTGTCATTTACTGCTGGTTGGGAGTGCTATCTACTTCAGCATTTATGGAAAACAGTATGGATATTCCTTAAGAAACTGGATATTGAGCTCCCATTTGATACAGCAAGATTACTCCTAGGACCACAAAAACACAATACAATAATTCCCTCTGCACTCTTATGTTCCTAGTGGCAGTATTTACAATAGCCAAAATCTGGAAACAACACAGATTCCCAACAACAGATGAGTGCCTGAAGAAACTATTGTACATCTACACAATGGAGTGTTAGAAAATATGAAGTCACAATATTTTCCACTACATTGATTGATATGGAGACTATTATGCTGATTGAAATAAGTCAGAGGGGGGCAGGAGAAATAGCATGGAGGTAAGGTGTTTGCTTTTCATGCAGAAGGTCATCGGTTCGAATCCCGGCATCCCATATGGTCCCCTGTGCTTGCCAGGAGCAATTTCTGAGCATGTAGCCAGGAATAACCCCTGAGCACTGCCAGGTATGGCCCCCCCCCCCCCCCAGAAAAAAAGAAATAAGTCAGAGGGAGAGAGATAAACACTGTATAGCCTCACTCACCTGCGGGGCTTAAGAGAAATAAAAGAAAGTATAGTAATATTACCTAGAGACAATAGAAATGAGGGCAAGAAGGGCCAGTATATAATATGAAGCTTACCACAATGAGTGGTAAGTACAATTAAATAAATAACTAAATTAACAACTGCCATGACAGTGATATACAGTGAAAAATACAGTGCCTTTCTGGAAGACAGGTAGAGAGGATGGGAGGAGGGAAATGGGGGAGTTTGGTGTTGGGAAAGTTGCACTGTTGAAGGGATGTGTGCATTTTTGACTGAAATCCAACTATGAAGATGTTTGTAATCATACTGCTTAAATACATTGTTAAAAAATAAAAGTAGATGTGTTGAAAGAAAATTATTTTTCAATATTTGAGCTTGCTTCTAGTGGTTTGTACAACCAGGTACCAATGTACAACCCATATATAAAGCCTTTGACATCTGTCAGATAATATCTATAATTTATATTTGATGAGGCCATTAGGAACTATCTTTCAAAGAATTTTAGGTTTTAATATGGGTATCAACATCAAACATTCTGAAATACAAATTATTTTATGTCATATAGTAAAAATCTAGGCATCTAATTTTCTTTTTTTTTAAATATTTTTATTATAATTATGAGAACAAAGATGCAAAGAAAGAGGACAAGGTAGGGTTACAGTGGAAGGACAGTCACTCATAACATAATTCCCAGGAGAAGTCCCCTTGCTGATACGTTAACTTTTAATTTTCGGCCAACGAACATTGAGATAAATAAAACAGAATCCATGTACAATCACTTGAAAAAACAATTACATTTGTTTTTCAAGACCCCAAATTATAATATTATAATTATAATATTATATAATTATATACATTATAATGCTTCCTAATAGCACACAAGGCTATCTAAAGCCATAAAACTTATGTAACTCCTTAAACATTAGAGGCATACTATTTTTTAACATTTCCATGTACATGTGTATTAGTTTAGGTTAACCTCAAAAGTTTAAGTGGGTTTTTTGTAAGGATTAGAGTCAAAAGAGCACAGTAAAAAACGGTGTTAGAGTGGCAATTGTTGTTTGCATAGGCCCATCAAAATATGAGGGGCATGGAAAGAAATAACCTTGACCTAAATACATAGAGACCCTATCCCTGAAGTTTCCTGGCATAAAGACCAACTCTAGGTTCCAGGCAAGCTAGATAGTCCAATCCAATACATTGTAGTGCCAACATATTTTTATTTTTTACACAGTCTCTGTTGTTGGTATCATGTTTCTGTATCAAAGATCCTTGAATCTGCATATGCTGCCTTGAGGTCAGGATGTGGAGTATCCTCCTGCCTCACCTCGTAATTAAAGGGCAATGCACTAAGCCCTATAGTGTAAGCAGGTCCTTGTTGTTGTTAGTTTTCTCAGTGTTAAGGGAAGACTCTTCTGAGCAGTTCGATGTCTGAGCCGTGGTAGGGTCTTCCGTGATAGAGGATTGCTTCCTGGTGATGTTATAGAGAACTTGGATGTTTCGTAGATGGCTTCCATGGTTCAGAGGTGAATGGATAATGCCCTTTCTTCTGAGGCCTGTGCCAGGTCATTATGTCACTGTTCAGGGTATAAGGTCCCTTTACACTACAAGATTTGTGTGTTCCAATCTCTATTAAATAAGATCTTATTTGTAAGTATAGTATTTTCCCATTTTAATGTGCCTATGCAAAAAAGGAACAATGCCACGTGGTGATATTGGCTAATATGGGGAGCACATGAACAAGTCCAACAAACTCAATGACATGGTTCAATCAAAAGCATTAACTGGGGGACTCTATCAACAGAATTGCTTATAGAACAACTCATAAAGAGAAGGAAAAAAGTGGTTAGAACCATCTCTGTCAAGAGAATATTTAGTAAGATTTACAGATGTCAAAGAAAAAAAACACATAAAATATTTGAAAGAAATACGTGCCCATAGTATGTCTTTTGAAGTAGTTCGGGATTGTTAAACATAATGCATAGTATTGGTCTGTGAAGGAGTGAAGCTAAAAAGAGTAATGTGGGTCAGTGGCGTTTGGGAGGGTAAGAGTAAAAGGAGTAAAAAATAAGCTTTATAGGGGAGTGGGAAAGGGCAGAATACAAATAGACATTCCGGATACACAAAAATAACATAAGGATAGGGAATATTCTTAATATATGAGGTTGGCGCGGGGGCTAACGCCTGGAGGCTGGGGACCGAAGAGGGGACAGCTAGGAGCCTATCAAGGCCCCCAGCACAGCCAAGTTAGAGAGCAGGCCTTGCACATGGGGCTTCCCAAAACCCCATGTGGGAAGACCGGCATCTAATTTTCAATGGAGAATACTGATTATTGCTTCTTAAATCATGCCTGTTTTTATAGGTACTTTTGTATCAGCTCAGTGTTTGACTTTATTGTGTATATATGAATTTTATTTTCTTGCCTTGATTAAGAGAATCATATCTAGAGCTGGAAAACTCACTCTCAATACATTTGTGACATGGATATTTTTATTCATGTGAGAATTTATCTTGAAAAACAATCACTTGACTTTGTTCAATAAATGTTTTGACAACCAAAGGGACATGTCAGAATTTTAATTAGAATGATGTTATGGGATACTTTCACAAGACAACACAAGTAATTACATAAAACAATCTACAACACCCATAATTACTAACAATGTCTGAGATATAACAGTATGTGAACAATGTAATGACAATCTTTTCAGAATAATCTTTATAAAATATGGCTTACTAAAGTTAATGTCATATCTATGAATCTTTGCTTTCATACACTATTCTGTCTAAAGTGAAAGATTCATTTAATTGTACATATTTTGACTACTCACCACTTTCGAATTTAAGACACAAAATGAAGCTAATGCAAATAGAGAAATTGTTGTAATACATTTAAAAAAAATAATGTACAAAAGATACATATTTATTTTGCTTGCTTGTTTTCTGGCTAAACTTACAAGTGCTCAAGGAAGATTTCAAATTGTGTGCTGTGGATACTTTCTGGCAGTTTTTTTTGGAAAGCTGAGCCTTCTGATTTCAAAGCATGTCTTCAGTTCATTTTACTTAAAGAAGTTGCTTCAAGAGAGAGCACACATAAATTGCTAACAAAACTAGTGATAAATAGGAAGTTAAAAGGCAAATTATAATTCAGGGCTGGAGTGATAGCACAGTGATAGGGTGTTTGCCTTGCACACAGCTTATCCAGGATGGATCTGTTTGATTCTCGGCTTCCCATATGTACCCCAAGCCAGAAGCAATTTCTGAGTATATAGCCAGGAGTAACCCCTGATCGTCACCAGGTGTGGCCCCAAAACAAAACAACAAAAACAAAACAAAAAAGCAAATTATAATTCATAATTATTTTTACAAAATACTTTCTCAAAGATTTTTCTATTATAAATTGTAATCATATATTGCATACCATAGTATATGGTATGTATTATATGTAAAACAAAGTAGTATATTGGGGCCGGGCGGTGGCGCTGGAGGTAAGGTGCCTGCCTTGCCTGTGCTAGCCTAGGACAGACCACGGTTCGATCCCCCGGTTTCCCATATGGTCTCCCAAGCCAGGAGAGACTTCTGAGCGCATAGCCAGGAGTAACCCCTGAGCATTACTGGGTGTGGCCCAAAAACCAAAAAAAAAAAAAGTAGTATATTGTGAAAATAATTGTAAATTATACATACAATGTAAAATACATATACATTTACAACTTTTAACTTACAGAAAATATTTTGGGAAGTATTTTGTGTGATTAAGATATAGTACAGGAGATATTACACTTGCCTTGCTAACACAGCTAACCTAGTTTAATCACTGGTCTCATATGACGTTGAATCCTTCCTTCAAGGGGAGGTATTTGACCACAGTCAGAAGAAAGCCCAGAGGACAGCTGGGTGTGGCTCAAACAAAAAAATAAAGGTTATTTATGAAAATAATCTCAAAAAATTGCCTCCAAAAAAGGGGTAATTTATAAAAAATAATCAAAGATACTTAAATAAATGACCTGCCTGTGTTACCATATGCCAGAAGAAAACATGCAGCCACGTTAGTCAACTTTGGTTTAACTTCCAGAAACCCTGAGCACAGACTTAGGAATAGACCCTGAGCAACTGTTGCCTTCATTTAAAAAAGAAGTCATTATAAAATCTTCCAATGGCCAGAACTATAGCATAGCGGTAGGGCATTTGCCTTGCATGCAGCTGACACAGGGCAAATCTAGGTTCAATCCCCAATGTACCATATGGTCCCTCCAGTTAGGAGCTCATAGCAAGGAGTAAGCCCTGAGCCTCACTGAGTGTGGCCCAAAAACAGACAAACAAAAAGCTTCCTAAAGGAAATTTTTAGACATAGTGTATAAAATAATTTATTTGTAGTAATTACTTTATGTTCAACTTTATGTTTATGTCTCCTTAATCCTTGCTACTAAACAATTTAAATCATACTTTTAGATTTTGCTGTTGTTGCTGTTTTGAGACTATATTCAGCAGCGCTCAGGGGTTACTCCCAGCTCTGCACTCAGAATTCATTCCTGACAGGTTCAGGGAACCATATGGGATGCTGGGAATCAAACTCAGGTTTGCCCCAAGTCTGTAGCATGCAAGGCAAAAGTCCCCATACTTATCTCTCCTCCAGTTGTCTAGTGAGGGTAATTTTTGCTAATAGATGTGTAAAATCAAATATGAACACTTGTCATGATACAGATCCTCTGCTGCATGTTCCATAAACTTCATTACACATAACATTTGAGATTTACTAACAAAGTTTATTGCAGTAAAATTTAATTTTCTCTAGAATATTAATTTTAGGAAGTGTCCTGAAAAATACCACTATGAGTATAGAGTCACACATGACTTAATGGTATGAAAATTAACTTAATAGAAGTAAAGAATTTAAAGCAGACAAAACTTTGAGGCAGATTACTACATGCCAGGGGAAAGGATTATTTTGGTACAATGCATTTGGAAAAGATTTCAGAAGAGATCAAAGTTCCTCCTACATCTATCAGCAAAACACTCTTACTGTCTTCCTTAACAAAAAACAAAGCTTTGAATGCATATTTAAAAAGAGTTATATAGTTACAAAAAATTAGAAAATAAAGTGAAGAAAATATGCATATAAAATAATCATTAAATTTAGAGTTCTTGAAATAGTCAATATAATATAGAATGAGGAAATAAGACAATTGTGATAGCCTATAGAAGTGCAGTCCAAAAGAAGCATGTCCATCATTACAGATATTAAAGAGCAAGCTCAGTGTACATGCACTGATAAGCCTGTTAATTGCTCTACATCTTAAAATTATATTCATTAGTACAATTTTGTTATTAACAAATAAATTTGTTTATACATATGGACATGTTATCTAGTCTAAATGTGATGCTTTTATTAGCTATAACTTATTGCTTGGTGTAAAAACGTTGGAAATTTCTGAGGGACGAAACAAATAATTTTCATATATACATGAAGAGATATGTATTACCCAAAGATCTTTGGGGGGTTAATTTTTTGGGTTAAAAATAAATATTTTTGGGGCTGGGCGGTGGCGCTGGAGATAAGGTGCCTGCCTTGTCTGCGCTAACCTAGGACAGACCGCGGTTCGATCCCCCGGTTCCCCATATGGTCCCCCCACCCCCGTGCCTGCCAGGAGCGACTTCTGAGCGAATAGCCAGGAGTAACCCCTGAGCATCACCGGGTGTGGCCCAAAAACAAAATAAATAAATAAATAAATAAATAAATAAATAAATAAATAAATTTTTTTGGAGAAAGAAGGAAAGAAAGAAAGAAGGAAGGAAAGAAAGAAAAAAGAAAGAAAGAAAGAAAGAAAGAAAGAAAGAAAGAAAGAAAGAAAGAAAGAAAGAAAGAAAGAAAGAAAGAAAGAAAGAAAGAAAGAAAGAAAGAAGAACAAAAGAAAGAAGAAAGAAAGAAGAAAGAACAAAAGAAAGAAGAGAGAAAGATAAAAAACAAAGAAAGAGGAAGGAAGGAAAGAGAAAGAACAAAGAAAGAAAGAACAAAGAAGGAAAAAGAAAGAAAGAAAGAAAGAAAGAGAAAGAAAGAAAGAGAGAAAGAAAGAAAGAAAGAAAGAAAGAAAGAAAGAAAGAAAGAAAGAAAGAAAGAAAGAAAGAAAGAAAAAAGGAAAAGAAGAAAGAAAAGGGATGAAGAAATGAAGGAAGGAAAAAGGGAGGGAGGAAAGTAGGGGAAGAAAGAAAGAAGAAAGAAAGGAAGGAAAAAGGAAAGGAGGAAGGAAGGAAGGAAAGAGTGAGGAAGGAAAAGAAGAGAAAAGAGGAAAGAAAAAAGAAAGAAAGCAAAAGAAGGAAAAAGAAATGACAAAAATAATATTTGAGAGAAGAGAATGAAAAAAACAAAGAATGAAAGAAAGTAAATATGAGATAGAATGTAAGGTTTAGAGAATGAAAGGAAAAAGTAAGTTGAAACATTCTTAGCTCAAATTAAAATATCTAAAATATATCATAATTATTAAGAAGAATATTTAATGTAAAAACATCAAATATGTTAAATTTTGATTTTAATATATGAAATATTGATACTTTTTCCTAATGCAATTTTTATTATCAAGTGATATAATTTATTATAAAAGTTAGCAGAATTATCACTATTTCATAGATGGATGTTAAAATATGATTAAATATTACACTGAGCTAAATAAAAATTATAAAATAGAATTTTTTATATCTGTGTAAGGAGAAGAGGGAGGGAGCAAAGAAGAAAATACAAAAAAAAATTCTAGGCAACAATCAAGAAACTGTCCTGCAAGGAGATTCTACCTCAAATTGAAAACACTGAATGTCAGTAATAGGATGACCTTTATTTAACTATGTTTTTATTTTGCTTGGACATTTGGAAGCTAAATAGATACTTATTCCATATGTTATACATTAGCTTCAGCAAAGATTCCAAACACAATTATTTTGTGAGACCATATTTCTATTGAGTAAGGTTATGCTTCCAAATCTGCATCCCTAAGCTCATCCCTAGAGTTTACAGTACTAAATCTCAGAGATATCAATTATCAGCAAATGTGAAGTTTCTATTTGTTTATATGATTCTGGCAGAGGGTGTCTTTAATTTGATATCAAACTGTTTCTCCCAATATTTTCTGTGGTTTCCTTATAAAAATGTCTTAGAAATGATAAGATCCTAAGTTTGTAGGCATTATTTTGAATTTCCGGCCATTACCTTCAGTTTATTTGTCATATTCAATATCCTTCCAATTCTTAATCTGTGAGTTACTTATAAATTTGGAAATCTCTGGCACTTTACAGATAATGCAATGATTAGTTGTTATTAAGATAGAGGTGGATTATGAATTAATACCCCACCAAGTGTTATAACTTGTGGGTGTGATTTCGGGAATTCTGAATTGGTAGAAAACTGTTTTAGTTTTTAGGATCTGCTTTCACTTCACTACCTCATGATGTCTGTGATGGAAACTTCCCACAACCTTATGCTTACTTGCTTCCTCTGAGGACTCTCATTTTGCGGACAATGACAAAGAAACAATTATTCATCACATTTAGGCTATATTAGGCTTTTGGATACCACAATAATTATACTTTCCAATAAATAGTAACACAGGAACCAATTTATCAGATAAATATGGAAAATCAGGGAAAATTCAGGTATTTTTATATAAAAAGTAAACATATATGTATCTATTAATGTGTATACTATGCACATATCTATCTACATAACACTACTAAATAGACTGTTGTTCTTCTACCTCGAAATTATAAGCAGAACCAAATATATGATGTATTGTGTTTATGATGACATGAAATATCTTATCATAGTTCTGGAGAGATAACTCAAAAGATCCTATAGCCAAATTTGTTCCTTGGTACCTCATACTTCACCTTCTTCTAAACCCCTGGGTTGGCCCTGGTGGTCCCCAACTCCCTTGAGTCTTTACAATGAAGCACCATTGGGCGTACATTTGACCTTCAAGCCAGGTTGGCCAAGTGTTGCTGTGTGTAGAGTGCAGACTAGTTATGACCTAGAGTGGCTCAGAGAACAAACCACACAACTGTGCATGGACTCCTTATCAGGAAATAAGAACACACACGAAACAGCTCAGTCTTTTTTCTTTATGCCCAACTCCATTTTAGAATGTTGAATTCTTGAAGCAGTGCACAAGCAGTTATGTAGATATGTAGATATGCTGAAGCTTTGGCTTAGGAAGGAAAGGCAAGTGTATGCAGAGCATCATGTATCTACTCTCACTACACTACCACACTATGTCTGTGATGGAAACGTCCAACAACCTTATGCTGACTTGCTCCCTCTGAACACTTCTTTTGCTGACAATGACAAAGAACCAATTATTCATTCACATGTAGGCTTAATCACTGTTACTTAGTTGTGACCTTGAGGAAATGACAAGGCTGTTCTAAGACTCATGTCCCCCCATGGGTAAATATATAATAAAATGACATGTTTTCAATAGATCTAGTAAATGAGATAATTATGCAAAGACATTAGTACAAAACTTGGAACATTGAAAGTTTAATAAATTATTCTCCCTTCTCTTTCTCTTCCTCTTCCCTCTATTCCTCCTTCTCTCAAACAATGAACACCTTCAGACTGTGGAAATAAGTAGCAGAGGGAATTCAAGTCAATTGTAGAGTATAGGGCAATGCCCAAGTAGACCAATAGTAAATGAGCTACGTTTGCATTCCTAGATTTGGGTACCCATGAAATCAAACGGGTCCTGGCTACTGATACGGCTTAGGATATAACCATTGGTAGTCTCATGTAACTTTTTATTTTCCATGGGAGGGTGTAATTGAGAACACTTTGTTTTCTTATCAGAAAAAAGCAGACATGAAAGCTCTTTCATTGATAACACTGTCCCACCTAGATCTGTCTAATTTTTGCCTCTGAGCTTTTATGCTCCTTTATTCCTTTCTCTCTCCTCCTCTTACCTAGTAATTCTTTATCTACCCTCTTTCCTTCTCTCTTTTGCTTCCAATCTTATCTTCTCTGTGCGTCTCACTCAGCCCCCTCTATATTAATATCCCCCACCTCTCACTTATGCTTTCTAACATTTTAAGCCTTGCATGAATTTCTGAATAATGTAGTTACATGTCTAGGCTTGAATTCTATGAATATTATATAGGCTAATAAATCTAGCAAAGAACACATTTAAAAATAAATTTTCTCATAGAAATATTACAACACTAAGAGTACCAGAGCATATTTTTCTCTTCCTAAAACACCTAGTAATGAAATTTATTGACATATAAACTTAATAAGCTGCTAATTGAGTAATTATCGATTGCAGGAAATGTATTCTTAAAAGACACATTAACCATCAGCAGAGAGAGGCAAAAATAGAACAGACTTGGTTTTTAACTTATTTTATGGAATTACCTTAAAATTGTAAAGAGTTAATCTTATCACACTACACATGACTGAATTTATAAAAGATAAAATCACAAACGAGTAATGCACAGTTACTTGTTACATATTCTTCCCATTACAACTGACAGGTTCATTAATCATACAGTGTATTTTACTATTAGAAGCTATAAAGGAGATCAAATCTCTTGCAATTTTTCTTTCTCTCTTTCATTTGATAAGTGTGTTGTTTCAGTGTGCAGATAAAATATAATGTCAGTCACTGAGTATCAGGAGATTTTTATTTTTCCAGTAAGACTACGTTGCTTATTTGCAATGTAAAAGTTTTGCAGATTGTACACATTTCCCTCTAACTTGAAGATCAGATGAAGAAAATGTCTGTTTACCCATCAGCAGAAATGGTCACCCCAAAATACATGAAAAAGGGCTAGTAGAGTGTTTTCAGTGGCAGACTCTTGCTTACTGAGTGTTGAAGGCATTAGTAACAAACACCTCTCTCCTCATAATGGAACATTGATTCATAATTAAGGCTCTGATAAATTACACAGATTGCTGACAGATTTCATAAGATGCTCTGGAGAGAGGTGACACATTTTACAGTTTGTCACATATTGCCAATGAAGCACTTGAAAGCATAAATGAAATACAAGAACATTGGCCAATAAACAAGGAAAACTATGATAGCCCCTTTCTAGTGTCTGAAAAAATAGTTTGAATATGCTACTTTTCTACTTAGAAAACAAACTCATTTTTTTCAGTACAGACAAAATACCTGAGTGTCATAATTTGATAGAGCAAAACAGATGGACACATTTTAATGTTTTCTAATGAGTAAACAAAATGGAGACTTTAAAAAATTTCATCAATTTTCAGTAGGGGAGAAGTCAAGCATAAAATGTCTTCTGTCTTTCTTAGTTTTCCAGTTTTAATATTTTAAAGTAGAACTTAAAATAAAATTCTTAGAATTTCTTAGTTTTGGTGATTTGTGTGACACTGATGTACTGTAATTTATACAAGAACTACTTCAGTGTTATTTTACAGCTCTACTTGCCAACCTAAGTATTCTAAATATAAACTGAAGAAATTCGGTCTGGCATAAAACAGCTGATGAAGTATTCTGGGCTTGCATTCCACTGTTTTCCCATAAGATCATCTATGAGAAGCATGTAAAGAGATCTTGATTAAAGTGTAAAAAATCTCTGCAATCCAGTGGCTTGTAGACTCCATGTAGAGTCTTCTTGGAGTGGTCTTTCAACTCCATCACAAGATGTGTTGCTCCAACTGGAGATTTAGCAGAATATTCTCTGTCTATTTTTGAGAATGAGCTAATTTTTTATTTTACAACTGTCTCTTCCAAAATATAGACGCAATTTTGTCATGTCTGCTTGTAACATTCCAGTAAAAGCAAGACAGGTAAAGTTACTTTCTTAGTCCCTAGCCATAACTTACTTACTTATGCATTTATGTATTTTCTTAACATAAACAGAATAATCATTTAATAAATCTGAACATTGTAAGCAAACATTTGCTACTTGTTTTTCCATAGTTTTTTATTTACATAGTTAATTGTCTCTAGTATAATATTTTTTAGTTTTAAGCATCATACTTCATGTTTGACATGCAATTCTTAAAATACTTATAGTTTATTAACAGTTAAATAGTGTTATTTAACTTGGGCAAGTCTAAAACTAAAAATTTCCCATCAGTATATTCTGGTGTCAAGTGTTCTAGTTGATGTTTAAATGTCATAGAAAGAAATTCTTGCATCATTTATGCCTCCATAGTTGAAGTAATATGTGACTTTTACACCATGTTCACTTAAAATTGTCATACATGTAGGACATTGTTCTGGTGTCTGGTTATGTTTATTCAAAACAAAGTGATACAAGTGATGTGTGTCTAGATGTGAAAACTTTAAAAAAACTAAGAAGAAATTTTAAATGTAAAGTTGAAATGAGCACTCCCATGATTGTTCTTATCTGATAAAGATGGAAAATGAGACTTCTTCAATATAAATATATAGCTTTATGTATGTATGTATGTATGTATGTATATATATATATATATATATATATATATATATATACACATCAAGCTCACTCTTAATGTCTATCTCTGTCTATTCAAATTTCCCTTGGGAGTTTGGACCAAAGCATAAAGAACAACAGCAAAAGTGATCGCTTTAAATTTGAAAGACAATGACAATCTCAGTAATGGCACTATAATTAATTAAAGAGAAAATAGCTTAAAATATCTAATTGATAGAGAAAGATGTTCTCTAGTTAGTTGATCGGTCTGAATCTGAGTCAGCTGGGAATTCTTTAATTTTTATTTCTTTTCTTTTGAACTTATTTTGTGGTCTGATAAGTAATCTATTTATTACAGTTTCTATTTTGGTGTGAAGCTTGAATAATAAACTAGAAATAAACTATTAAGCTAATAAGCTTGAATTCTAGAGATTTAGTAATACTGAATTCATTAAATGAATTTATTTGCATTATTTCAAGTACAAATATTTTCTGTTCTTTGAGTATTAAAGTTCGTTGTTATTGATGCATAAAGTGTAAGTGAAATGGCCTAGAAACATCTAGCACAAATGACTCTATAATAGTATTGCAGTTTTGAATCCCAAGGATTTATAATATTTTCTTTGTGTTTTTATTAAATGTTCTGCTCCTTGTTTTTGTTTTATCTACAACAAACTCTGCTTCTAAATACACTTGCTTCAATGTGTATCATGTTAGAGTGTTATATCCATGATTATTTTCATTGTATTTCCCAAATTTGGATCATTTTGGAGATTTGCCATTTATTTTTCTGTTCCACTTTTCATTCTTTTCTGTTTCCATTTAAGATGAAGACTATAACCTGGAAGTAATGGGTTCCTACCTGGGACTTCTGTTTAGATTTTGCCACTGGGAGCCACCTTAGACTCTGGAGATGCTTTTGCCTTCGTTCCTTCTTCAGTAGGCTATGGTCATTGCATCTCCATTTGGAAACTTGGAACTTCTGTTGAGAGATCATTACAAGTCCCTGCAATTCCAATAATTGTTTATATTTTTATCTTTCATCTATGGAATGGAAGTGACTATGAGTTCCTACTATAGTTCTAATTTTAGTGTATTATTTCATTTGGGTCAAAACCTTATATAAAGGTCTTCCATATCCTTTGATTTTAAAGAATAAAACTTATTTCATAACAAAGCCAGTCTGTATTTGGATCACATATACATTGTCATGTAAGTCTTATTTTGTCCATTTTCTTTAGCCATTTCTGCATCATTCTGATGATCATTGATTAAATGTTAAGGTTATATTTGACATATGATCAATGGAAACTAAAGACTGAAAAGAAAATAGACAGAAATTTAACATAACACTGATTACAGTTCATGAGTCAGCATTAAGTGCAATAGTTTCAACAGTTTTTAAAGCTGGGCAATGTAGTCTTATTACTGGCTGTATGTTCAAGTGAAAGACAGAGTTTTGGTATTAAAGCAGGGATGTACTGGATATTAGAGAGAAATATCTGGGCTGTCAAAAATGTCAGTGCCATGTCCTGATGATTCTGCAAGACTTTCCACAGCTTTCCTGCTGATTATGCAAATCAAATAGAAAACATTGACTGCAATGACATCTAATTATGATTTCTTATATATTTAAAGTAGATTGTATTATCTGTCTTCAATTATTACTATTCTTTTCTACCTTATACTTTCATAATCATCTGAAATATGATTTTAATCCAAACAAAGTGATTTAATCTATTTAATATATAATAGCATTTTTATTATAAAATCTAGTATCATATTTTCTGCTATCATTCTTTTTGTGTCTCAGTGGATATTGCTTCAATGACCAAATTCCTTTTCTAGTGTGTCCACTGCTTCTTTGAAGGCATCTATTTAGTTTTCTTTGATGGTTTTTCTTTTTGTTTTGAACACCATTCTATAATCTTCCATTCACTACCAGCATCATTCTTTGAAACAATATTTGAAAACATGAATTTGGCTTTTACAATACTCAAGCTGGCATTTTTGTCTATGAGTCATTTAAAAAGTTTCTCAACATTTCAAACATGAGACTTGAAACCGTATTCCATCATAAATAATTATTTTTTGACAACTTGTCCAAATGTAGACAATACTTTTCTTACTATATTACACAAAAACAGAGCCATCTTTTATAGTTGTCATAAAACTATAATTTTTCTAATGAACACTTTTAAATTTTTGGTTTCATTATTTCTCATTCTATTATTATTCAGATCACATATTTTTCTATCTTTTTGTATGCAGTTTGAAGTATTTGATGACCATAAAAAAATAAAGGACAATAGATATGCTATTTATGTTTTTAATAAAGAATTGGACTTAATTGACTTTTCTAAACCCTAATATAATAAATAAAAAGATTGAGCTGCAAACGTAGTGATAGAGTTTGACCTCATAATCTTTTACAATATTGCCTCTTCTTTTGCTGGTTGGTTAATGGATCATGACATACTATAGTGAAAATCCTTCAGTCAGAATGTGACATCCAGTACAGTTTTAGTTTATTGGCTCTCAATAATTCAGTCTTACCCAAGACATCTTACTCTATTTATCACTGAAGCCTATATATAGTATAGTGTATTACTTGTTTTATTGTCAGTTTTCAAAATTCAACCTTTTTTCAAATTATGGCATACTTGATTTTTTAATGGAGTGATACTTTCTGGTACCTGTGTCTTGGCCACAATTTTCAAACTGGCATGGCTATAGAAATTATGTCTCCAAACTGAAACAGACAGTCCTTATCCTTGCACTACTCAATACGCTGACTGTGATGGATAGAAAAATATGAACAAAGAATAAACATGAATTAAACTTAGACTAGTTGTCTCTGTCATCTTTTAAACCAAAGCTTAATATGATTTCTATGAATATAAATATTATTAAATATGTTCATGTTTTAAGAAAATAATATATGCATCTATAATATTCCTCCATTAGAAATAGAGAAAATGGGGGCCCAGGAGATAGCATGGAGGTAAGGCGTTTGCCTTTCATGCAAAAAGTCATCGATTCGAATCCCGGTGCCCCATATGGTCCCCCGTGCCTGCCAGGAGCAATTTCTGAGCATGGAGCCAGGAGTAATCCCTGAGCACTGCTGGGTGTGAACCAAAAACCAAAAAAAAAAAAAAAAAAAAAAAAAAAAAAAAAAAAAAAAAAAAAAAAAAAAAAAAAGAAAGAAATAGAGAAAATGAAGACAAGTTGCATTTAACGTAAAGGTTTGTGCATTTACTAAATGTTTATGAGTTATAAGAGAATCATGAGAAACTTAGCAAACTTGTACCACAATTCATTCTTATCATGCTAATTAATCATTTTCTTTGTTGCTCATTATTGAATTTCAGTCATAAAATATCTAACCCCCTCCACTAGTGCACACTTCCCATCACCAACGTTCCTGCTTTCCTCCCCACTGTCCCCACACCCTCTCCCCTACCTGTCTCCTTTATGGAACTTTCTCTTATTCTCTCCTCTGTTTTTTTTCATTTTAGGCACTGTCCTTTTTAATGGTGTTACCGAACCGATATTGTGTATATTATTTATCTTCTTTCAGCACCTAGTTATTTTTTCTCTATCAGAATTTTGCATTTTTATATTTACAAATATTAAACACCAGAGTATATAATCTGACAATAATAATCATATATATATATATGTATATATGATGGTTATAGTGTCTTACAGAATATTTTGTATAATGTTTTAAATTTCGTTTTATTTAGACATTGTGGTTTGCAATATTGTTACTAAAGTAGCATCATTTTACATCTATTCAGCATCTATATTTTATCAGAGTGACTATTACCTAATATCATTGTCATAGATTGTTATTATTTTTGATATGTACCAGTGTTTATGATGTGAGATATCTCATTGTTACTTTGATTTACATTTCTCTATTGATTAATGATGTGAGACACTTTTTTTCTGTCTTTCCTATATTTATTCCTTGAGGAGCTTTCTATTAGTCCCTTCTCCCCATTTTTAATGGAGTTTAATGAGTTTTTCCTTAGATTTTACCAGTGATTTATATATCTTAGATATCAGTCCTTTATCAAACAGCTATTGAGGCAACAGTTTATTCCAAGGCTTTGTATTGCGATCACTATTTCCTTTGAGGTAAAGATTTTTCTTTGTGTTCTATTTGCTGTCTATAATGATATTTATCTTAGTTTCCACTTGTTTGGTACATTTTTTTTATCCTTAAAGATGGCCTTAGCTTCATTGTTACCAAGAGTTCAACCTACATTTTCTTCTATGTAATTTATCTATGTAACTTACCAGGTCTAATAGTAAGGTTTTTAATTTGATTTTACTTTAGCACATGCTGCTAGAAAAAGTCTGTTTTTGCATGAAGATAACTACTTTTTCCCAGCACTGCTTGTTGAAGGACTTTTCTTTCTTTATTTCAGTTTTTTGCTCCTTAATCAAAGATTAGTTGATTATATATTTAAGGCTTGACTTGACTCAGAATATTTAAGTCTATTCCATCGATCTGAGGGTCTGCCTTTATTCCAATACTATACTGTTTTAATGACTGCTGCTGTATAGAACTGTTTAAAGTTGGGGAAAGTGATGCCTCCCATTTCTTCTTACAAAGGATTGTTGTAGAGATTAGGGGAGATTAATTGTGCCATATGAATTTCAGAAATTTTACCTATTTTCTTTGAAATGCTATTAGTATACTTACAGGGATTGCATTAAATCTATATACTACATTGAGAAGTTTTGACATTTTAATGATGTTTAATCCCCCCAATACATGTGAGGAAAATGTGATGCCTTTTCCATGTGTCCTCTTTTATTTCCTAAAGTAGTATTTTGTAGTTTTCTTTATATAGATCTTCCACATCTTTAGTTAAGTTGATTTCTGAGGCACAGGATTTCTTTGTAATACCTCTTCCTTCTCTTTCATTAGTGGTATATAGGAAAGCCAATGATATTTGTGCATCATTTTTTTTTTATTTTGGGGTCAACCCAGTGATGCTCAGGGGCTACTCCTGGCTATGAGATCAGAAATCACTCCTGGCTTAAGGGACTATGAGACACCTGCGGTTCATCCTGGGTCAGCCATGTGCAAAGCAAACACCTACTGCTCTGCCGCTGATTTGTGTATTATTTTTGCAACCTGCCAATTTACTATATGTAAAACCATTCTTGTATCTCTGAGATATATCTTACTTGGTCATCTCATATGATCTTTTTGATGAAATGCTATATTCCACTTGCTAGTATTTTTTGGAATAATTTTTATTTTGACCAAAGTGGATTACAAATCTTTCACAGTAATATTTTAGGTACATAGTGACATTGAATCAGGGGCATTTCCACCACCAATGTTGTCCTCCCTCTACTCTTGTTCCCAGCATGCATCCCATATCTTCATCCTTTGCCCCCCTCCCCCGTGCTGCAAATATAAGTGGCCTTCTCTGTGTCTATCTTGTTGTAGATTTGGTATCTATTCTGTCATCGTTGATTTTGGATTTAGTGTTTAAGTCTGCTCATTTTTTTTTATTTCTACTTATTGTTCATATGACTGTTCGGTCTTGGTACCCTCCATTATTTCCCCCTAATTTTTTATGAAGGAGAACAAGATGGTTCAAGTTATGTGGTTCAGGGGCTGGAGAGATAGTATGGAGGCAGGGTGTTTGCCTTGCATGCAGAAGGGTGGTGATTCGAATCCCGGCATCCCATATGGATCCCCGAGCCTGCCAGGAGCAATTTCTGAGCATAGAGCTAGAAGTAACCCCTGAACACTGCTGAGTGTGATCCCAGAACAAACAAACAAACAAACAAAAACAAACAAACAAAAGTTATGTGGTTCTGTTTTAAGGGGAAAAGGGGGGGCAAAAATCAAACAAGCCAAAAGACAGGAGGAGTCCTTCTAGAGACTATAAATATAAATTTAAGAGAAGAAAAGAAAAGGGAAGAAAAACATAACAAAAATACAAAAAGATTTCAAAAAATACTTGAAAAGCACCACAGTAGTAAAGACAGCAATCAATGGATAACCACAGTCCTGAAATAAAAAAAAAAAAGTAAAAAATGCCAACAACAACAATAACAAAACAAAAATTAATTTGTGTTTCTCCTTTTTTTCTTTGCACAGGTACAGTAAATTGGGGAGATTAGAAAGGGAATTCCCTTAGCCTAAGAGATATAGATTTTCTCAGCCCGTAAGCATACTATCATGGTAATACTACAGGGTCTGTACGTGCTCTTTTATTTCCTCTAGGTCCATTTCTGGTATCTGGAAACTTTTCACTCAGTCATGGATGATAGTATCAGACCTCTGTAACTAGAGATCATGATATTTGCATAGGCCATAGGATGGAGCCTAGGATGGAGTCTTTCTTTACAGTTCTAGAAGTTCTGTTCCATCATTGTTGTTGTTTTTTTTCTTTTTCTTTTTATCAGTTTTCTGTAGTAGGTGATCTGGAGATTTTATATACTTCATATTTGAGTTCAATGCCTCTATGCTCAGTAACTTTACTGGTGAAACCTTCCAATGAATTTTTTAATTTGCTTACCATATCTTTTGGTTGTGACATTTCTGTTTGTATTTTCTCATTTATACTCCCATGTCCTTCTCTGTTTTATTGACCATACATCCTATTATTTCTTTGAGCTAGTTGAACACTCTATATTTCCAATCTGTACTCCATTTCAGAAAGGTTTTATAGGGGATTCACACAGATTGAGTCTGCAGAATTGCTGTGTTCACCCACCAGGCAATATGGTTTTTGAGGTGCTTTACCAATGTTCTTTTTTTCTATGTCTGTATCACTTTTACTGATAGCCAGGGATGTCCCAGAGGAGCTTATTTGGGTGAAAGATTATTTGGTATAGTTCTGTATAAAACTTCCTGCTTCCGAGGCCATGTCCCTGGCTATGGCCTCCCCTGGATGCATGGGCAATGTTCCTTCTCTCAGGCAGTCTTGGGACTCATACATTTGGACTTGGCTTCATCTGGGAGTGTGGGCAGTTTGTTCTCTCAGGTACTCAGGAGCCACAGAGTTCCTTCTCTACTTCTGACTTATTTTATCAAGCATGCCACTCTCCAGAGTTATCTATACAACAGCAATTTGAATAATTTCATCTATTCTTATTGCTGAGTAGCATTCATTATATATTATACTACAGTTTATTCAGTCATCTGCTCTTGGGCACTTTAGTTGTTTTCAGATTTTTGATAATTGTGAATAATACTGCAGTCTACAGTCTACCTAGTTGTGCAATTGTCCTTTCTTAATTGAATTTTTGGGCCCTTAAGGTACATACCAATAAATAAATTTCTTCATTCTATGGAAGTTCAATTTGTGTTTTATTTTTTAGAAGCATCCATATTGATTTTCAAAATGTTTGGACCAGTCAACATTAACACTATCCAACCATAAAAGTTCCTTCCCTAAACTTTCTTGGTAAGTTTCATTGTTTTGTTCTTTGCAATGAATGCCACTATCATTAAAGTAAAGTGATTTATTTCATATTCTTGTTTTTATTTGCACTTCCCTGATAATAGATGCAAATCCTTTTCTTTTCAAATATCTGATGGTCACTTGCATGTCTTCTGTGAGTTTCTTTTCACCTTTTCCTTCTATTTGATTGGTTTAATTATTTTGTGTACTTTTTATTTTTTGTGTTTTATCTTAGTAACCCTTCAGATAAATGTTCATCAAATATTTTTCCTGATATAAAGATTGCTTTTTAACTCTGATACTCTTTTTCACCAAAGCAAAATATACCTTAGTTTGATGTTGTCTCATTTTTGTTCTTTTATTGACTAATGGTTTAAATTATTGAAGATAAGTCTAGACATAAAGTATTCCAACTATATTATCCACAATAGAATTTAGGTCAGATATCGAGGATCTTAATCCATTTTGACTTGTTTTGTTTCTGGTGTTAAAAAGTATTGTGAACTATTTAAAAAATATTTAAGCATCATGTTTACAAGCATGATTGTAGTAGGGATTCAGTCATAAATAGAACATTCCCCTTCACCAGTGCAATGAACTCATTTTTTTTTAATTTTACCAACCAGTTTTCCCAGCACATTTGTCGAAGAACCTTTCTTTGCTTCATTTCATGCTCTTGTTTCTGTTATAAAACAGTAATTGTTCATAAACCCGAGGATCTGTCTCATTCTATTCCATCTGTCTAAAACAACTGTACTTATTCTAGTATCATACTACCCTGATTACTACAGCTTTATAATATAATTTAAAATTGGGGAAAAGATATCTTTTATGTTTGTTTGTTTTTAGTTTGGGGACCATATCCATTGACACTCAGGGTTTACACTTGACTATGACTCAGAAATTTCTCCTGGCTAGAGGAATGCCAGGGATCAAATCCAGTTCTGTTTTGGGTAAGCTGCATGCAAGGTTAATGCTCTATCATTGTGCTATTGCTCCAGCCCCAAGAGATGTCTTTTATATCCTTTTACTTTATGATTATTTTTGCTATTCTGGGGGCTATATTACTCAACATACATTTCAACAATGTTTCATTTATGTCTTTAAAGTATATAATGGATGCTTTTATATGAATTGCATTGAATATGCATACTGCTTTTGGCAACATTATTATTTTGACAATCTTTATAT
>PVKC010005654.1:0-32707 GCA_004027635.1 Crocidura indochinensis | reverse complement strand
ATTTTTACATAGCAATAGAACTGGGTCAGTGAGAATTGCCTTGCAATATGCCCAAACCTTGATTTGATTCATGACATCAGCTGTGATACCTGAGCATGCAAATAGTGATTCCTGAATACAAAACTAGGAGTAAGCCCTAAACATATCTGGGTCTCTGGGTGTGCTACTTCTCCCCACACATGCACTCTATATAAGAAAACTGGCAATGAGATTCATTTAGAAGGTTGGAGTTGTAATAATAAAAAATGTTATTTTTCTCAGGTATATAAAACTGGTCACTACCAGAGTTGAGACTTAAAAACAGGTATATCTGAATTTTACATCAACACACTATTATACTTATAATAAATAATAGTATTGTTATATCTCCCTGTGAAAAATTATTCAACACATGATAATTCCCAAAGTGCCTTGATGTGTCACTGTCTATGAAAATAAACTTTATAAAACATATATATATATATATATACTTAGTAACTACTATTTTGATAAGCAATGGATTCAAAACAAAACAAAAGCAAATATAGTTCTTTATGGTTTGTATAATATAGTGCAAGATAAATGTCCTTTCAAAGACCCAATTAATTACAATTGTGTTCAATGGTGTGAAACAATGCAAGTCTCTTGAGGATATCTACCTGTAAAATTGACCCATTTCCAGGTCAGCAGAAGCATAATGGGATGCTCTTGGTAGAATGAAGAAGCAAGAATTAATTCATACTCTTTACTCATGTCATGCTGTTAATATCACATTTTATGAGTTTAGCATATGATGGTGGTTATGGCAGTAAAGTAGGATTTAGTAGGTATCCTGTCTACAGGCCCTATTGCAGGTAGGAAAGAAGGCTGATGAAATGTTTTCTGGAGAACGTATCAACAGGAGGTTATATGGTTACAAGTCTATATTCTTCAGGGTCCTGAGTGCCTATTAGGAATTTTCATCTGTATCTGATAAGAGACTAAAAATCCATCACAAGGTTAATCTCTGTAGAATCTGTCATTTGCATTGACTAAACTTTCCTTTCAAACTTCAGTGTATGGGCCGTAGATACAGGGCAAGTAACCCATCTAGTGGCTTTATGAGCTGAAAATTAATCTTTGTGTTTCAGTAACAAAATCTGTAGCTTTACTGGTTTCTCACAGTGTTTAATGACTCTGAAGCAGCTTATTGATGCTATCAGAAAAACTGATATATTTGTAAAATAGAAATACATTATCCATGCTATAAAATTAAATGTTGCATTGCAAAGCAATATACTAAATTTCTCTATAGTCAATTTTTGTAAACTAAATGTTGTGAAAATTATATTGGAGCAAAGATGCAACATTACTCCATGAGGAAATTATTTCTTCTAGAAGTTCATTTTGTTAGCTTCCATTGATAGGGAAGATTTTAATTACCTTTTTTTTTTTTACAAAAACTTATATTTTCTAAGCCTTGGAAGAAATATACACTCATTAACTGGTGTTGTCCTTTACTTTTACACATTTCTATTCATGTCTTTATGGAAATAAAATAAATATATTTTCTTTTTTATACAAAAATATTTTATTCCTTATATCTTACATATATTTGAAACTGATAATAGTAGCTATTTCTCAAATAAGTAATTCTAGAAAAATTATTGAATAACACTGATGATAGAAATAAGAGCATCTACAATCAATAAAGCTCTTTACTATGTATTACCAGGCACAGCATTAAATTACCTCACATTTTCTTATGTCATTTTAAATTCTCTGAAGATGGTTTTATTTTTTTTATACATATTAGAACACAAATTTAGAGGACTGAAGAATAAATAAATCCTTACATTGAGTAATAAAATATATAGATTATGGACCCTGAAACTAGTTTTGTTGTAAAGTGAGCATCTTCCTTACAGTCTGGATGTTGAGGTTTTGATGCCCCAGAAACACCTCACGTGTTGACTGATTTGGAGAGATTATTCTCTGGAATTCCAAGTGCCAGAACCAAATGTTCAGCTTTGGTATATCATAGAAAAGTGGGTTTGTGCGTCAAAGGTAAATGTGTGAGTCCCTTAAACAAATGTGAATGGACTATGACTAAAGTAACCTACATAATTGTTGTAATAAGAGCAACAAATGAGAAGAAAATGTAAAAAATAATACCTACTGATATAAAAGTAAAATAAAGTGAGAAATATATAAATAATTTTATAACCTAATTTAAAATAAAATTTTAATTATACCTATTTTATAGTGTATATATGAACAAGTTTAAAATACAAGGATAAACAAGTGACATCATTATCAAAGTAAAAATAGATGCTGCAGAGTTTCTACTCATGTAATTAGTTCCTCCCATTTTACCCTCTTTCCTCTCTGTTGAGTTGGAAATCGAGGATGGCCTTGTCATTATAAGTATATGCCTACATTAGAAGTCTATTTCCCTGGACATCTTCTCCATGAGTGTTTTAGAACAGTTTTTTTCATAATGTATTTCCTCCCCAAGAAATTTTTTCTTTTTAGTTTGAATAGTTCTGAAGTGCATTCTAGAGTCTTTCGGTTCTTAAAAAAACCATTCTTTACATTTTCCAAGAAATGGAGTCTTATCTCTACCCTAAATACTTACCAGTTTTAATTATCTCTCAGGATTATCAAATACATTAAATTCAGTGGGATAAAAATTCAGGGTAAATTTATATAGTTGAATCTTTTGTCATAAAGATGGCCTTCTATCCCCATTAAGAATTTTGTTTCCAAGCTTTTAACCTTTTAGACTTGGACCATCTTCAAGCATCTCTGAAGAATATTAACAAATTCTGAATGTTGCTGATATGCTGATTTTGATTTTTACAGTTGAGAATTAAACTTGTAGGTAATTTGAAAATAGACAGTTATTCAATTAATCATTGAAAAATGCTTATGTTAGGCACATTTCATGTAATATCTCAGAGCAAACACTTGACAGCCATCTTGCCCAGAATACTTTGTCATTTACTAATCTAAATTCTTAAATAAGTTTATTAAGATTAGTAGCTTCAATTCACTGATAAAATATGGATAGAATAAACTTAATGCCATATGGCTATAGTCATAAAATGTAAATAAAGAATTTATATGTAAATAAAATATTTGAGTAAAGAATTTATGGGAAATGTTGCTCAATATATGGAGTGTATGACTTGCATGCCAGAGGTCTGAGTCCAATTTATGAGCATCACCAAAAGTTAGCATTCAAGCACAAAGCCAGGATGCAACCCCAGCTACTATCAGGTATAGTATAAAAAGAGTGTTAACAAAATATTGGAAACATAGTAAGGGCTCAATAAATCTTAATTGTTTTCATTAAAAGCAGCAGTTTCCAAGGACTGTTGTAAAATGTTGAGGAAATCTGGACTTGTGTCCCAGCATTCATGAAAATAATATTTAAGCTACTGTAAGAAGAATCAGTCTAAGTGGAGTATAGATATTAAGGGAAGTAATAGGATGAGGAAAGGGAATATTATCTTGTAAATGTTCATTTTACGCCCAATACTTAAAGTAAAGTCATTAAAGTGACTCGGAAAGAAAAGTGTTGCTGCAGCTGTCAGGAGAGATGAAGTTATAAAATTCTTCTATACATGGATGTACATGGAATCTATTATGCTGAGTGAAATAAGTCAGAGAGAGAGAGAGAAAAACGCAGAATGGTATCACTCATCTATGGGTTTTAAGAAAAATGAAAGACATTCTTGCAATAATAATTTTTAGACATAAAAGAGAAAAGAGCTGGAAGTTCCAGCTCACCTCATGAAGTTCACCACAAAGAGTGAAGAGTTCAGTTAGATAAATAACTACAGTTTGAACTGTTCTAATAATGAGAATGTATGAAGGAAATGGAGAGCCTGTCTATAGTACAGGCGAGGGTTGGGTGGGGAGGAGGGAGATTTGGGACAATGGTGATGGAAACGTTGCACTGGTGATGGGTGGTATTCTTTACATGACTGAAACCCAAATACAATCATGTATGTAATAATCAAGGTGTTTAAATAAAATATAAAGAAAATTTATGTTTTGGAAGATTCTTAGTGATCAATGAGGGGCATGGCAAAAAGGTATATGTGAATCCATAAGAGACTGCCATCTTACATAAAGTTGTTTCAATGGCGAATATTTTTGTTTGCAAATATGAAAATGTACAAAATACAAAACTAAGATGGAAACATTTATAAATGTATTAAAATTTCTTGTCGTAGATCACATAGCTAGTAAGTGGTATCTCAGAAACTTAAGTCCATAATATATTCTGTATGACCTTGCTTCCTCTGTTCAGAGATACAAACAAAAATAATGTGAGCCTGAATTAGTTAGAGGCAATGATAATGAAAAATGATACACACATTTCAAAAATGTTTTAATAAAAAAACATAATTTGGTCACATTTGGGATATACCATACAAAACAGACTTTGTATCTCACTGATTAAGTTAATCTTTTCTTAACCATTTTTCCTGAAGCACAGAATATCTATGAGATATATTTTCTTTGGTATAATTAATATTTTCATATGTTTTTTGAGTCATACCTTGTAGTGCTCAGTATTTATTCCTTCTATACCTTCACAGATTATTTCTAAAGGTCCTGGAGAAAAATACAGGTTGCCAATGATCAAACCCCAGAGGGCAGCAAGTAAGGCAGGTTCTCTACCCACTGTATTATGGCTAATTATGGCTCCCATAATTAATACTTTCACTGTTACCTTTTTGTTTGATTTTGGTCTTGGAACCATATTTATCTGTACTATCAAGGCTTACTCCTTTTTTGTGCTCTGAATTCATTCATGTAAGTATTCAGAGGTTATATGTGGCTCTGGGTCAATTACATGCAAGGCAAGTATTTGCTTATTTTCTGAACGATCTCTCTGATTCTTTGTTGTCATTTTGATATTTGACATTTTGTGCTTTATTTCTAAGATTTATTAATTGAAGTGGAATTATTAATTAAAATTGTATAAATAATTTAATGAATTTTGGCAGATACTGCTGAGATAGTTACGCTTTTTGAAAATGAGTTATTTATTTTCCTCTGGTATCTGGGATCAAATATAGGACCTCACACATGCAAGATAAGTGTTCTTCTTTGAACTACTTCCTCACTCCCTTGAAAATTGGTTTGATTTGGGTTTTAATAAAATGTTTGTGCGAATTTTTACTATAGCTATATGTTATCTCTATGTTGTTGTACCATGTCTAACTTAGTTGACAGAAGTCATTAGGCTGATAGTCTAGGAAGAAATTTAGTCTTTCTCTCTAGAGATTAGACAGTTCCTTGCAGCATTTGATAGTATCAGAGTAAATTTGATATCTGAGATGTTAGGGGATAGAAGTGTGAATAAAATTTAATTAGAGAAATATAGGTATGTAAAGTTTTTTATTATTTTGTTTTGTTTTTGCTTTGGGGTCCACCCAGTGATGCACAGGAGTTACTCCTGGCTATATGCTCAGAAATTGTTCCTGGTTTGGGAGACCATATGGGACACTGGGGATTGAACCTAGGTCTATTCTAGGTCAGCCACATGCAAGGCAAATGGCTTACCACTACACCGCTGTTCCAGACACTTATTATTGTTTTTAAGACTGACTTTATTTTGGGTGACATTAACAGTGGTCCTGGATCTTGGCAAATTCCTTTAGCACTCTTTAAATGACTTAATATTATAAAAATGATAGATTATATAATTTGAAAACAAATTTACATAGAATGCTAATGTTGACTGTTTTCTAAATTATTCAATTAAAAAAGAAAACTTTTCCAGCTTGGAGTATAGTGCAGAGAAACCTAAGCTATATCTCTGGCACCACATAGCTTTCAAAGCAACATGGGCATATCAATGAAGTGTCCCACTACAACCAGGATAATACATTAGGCCCTATAAGCACCCCATCTTTGGGCATCTTAGCAGAAGACAATAGGTTAGCTGCTAATCAGCTACTAGGTAAAGTCCTATGGTCCCCTGAAAACAACTTTAAAGCAACTCTCCCCAAAAAGTCTTTTGTACTGTGGTAGTGATCCCAGCTCTTTGATAGTGCTTTAGTATGGTGATATTGTATCCCTAAAGCATACAGATATTTGTACTCTAGTATGCCAATGTAATCTTAATAAATACAGTACTTCTCATCTTGAAACTTATCTTGCTAGGAAATAGTGCCAGGGATACAAGAGCTACCCACTGAGTTGGAGAAACTATTCACCCAATACCCATCAGATAAAGGACTAATATCCAAAATATACAAGGCACTGACAGAACTTTACAAGAAAACGACATCTAATCCCATCAAAAAAATAAGGAGAAGAGATGAAAAGACACTTTGTCAAAGAAGAAATACAAATGTCCAAAAGGCACATGAAAAAATGTTCCACGTCACTAATCATCAGGAAGATGCAAATCAAAACAACTGTGAGATATCATCTCACGCCACAGAAATTGGCTCATATCACAAAGAATAAGAACAAGCTCTGCTGGCAAAGATGTGGAGAGAAAGGAATGCCTATTCACTCTGGTGAAACGCTGTCAAGTCCAAGCTTTATGGAAAGCGACATGGAGATTCCTCCAAAAAACTGGAAATTGAGCTCCCATTTGATCCAGCTATACCACTCCTAGAGATATACCCCAGGAACACAATAATACAAAATCCTTTTCTAATACCAATATTTATTGCACTATGGAATTCTATGCAGACTTTGGAAACAACCAAAATGCCATTCAACAGATGAATGGCTAAAGAAACTGTGTACATATACACAATGGAATATTATGCAGCTGTCAGGAGAGATGAAGTCATAAAATTTTCCTATACATGGATGTACATGGCATCTATTATGCTGAGTAAAATACGTCAGAGGTAGACAGATAGATGCAGAATAGTTTCACTCATCTATGGACTTTAAGAAAATTAAATATATTTTTGCAATAGTCTTCAGAGACAAAGAGAGGAGGGCTGGGACATCCAGCTCACAATATGAAGCTCACCACAAAGAGTGGTGAGTGCAGTTAGAGAAAAAAACTACACTGAAAACTAACATAACAATGTGAATGAATGAGGGAAGTAGAAAGCCAGTCTCAAATACAGGTGTGAGGGGAGTAGGGAGGTGGGATATTTGGGGCATTGTTGATGGGAATGTCATACTGGTGAAGGGGGTTGTTCTTACTATGACTGAAACCCAACTACAATCATATTTGTAATCAAATTCTATAAGTAAAAACATTAATAAAGAAAAAAGAAGTCATATTTGTAATCATAATGTTTAAATAAAGATATTAATTTAGATAAAAGAAAGAGAAAGAGAAAAAGAAAAAGAAAAAAAGAAAAATGTATGCTCCAGAGACAATAAGAGGAGAGGATGTCATCAGGGAGGGTCAGAGAGAATCTGGGTGTTGGGAAATGTACATGCTTTCCATAAAATCTACACTGTATGAATGTATCTTAATCATGAACAACTTTATCTATAAAAATATACAACTGTATTATGAAGAGAATTATAAAAATATCTATTTTTATTGAGGTCAAGACAGTGGCTGTATATCATTTTAAAAGAAAGCTATTATTTTAGAAGATAAATAATAATCCTAGAAGATTTATGAGGGTATATGCCAATTGGACAACTTAAAACTTTAAAATTCTTGTTCTTCTCTCTAGTCTATGAGGATATTCATTTGTTTCCTTGACCTTGACTACATTTTCAAAGCACAGCATGTCCTTTCCCTTGTATTTTAGAGTTTCTTATAAAATTAAGGGAAGCATAAATCAAATCAAACCTGACATTGGCACTGAGAAAGAGAGAGGGCACTGTGAAATCAGTGCTTTTAATCTGGAAGGCTTTGCCAAATCACTGGATCAGGGAGGCTTTGCTTAGGTTGGTTGGCTAACCTCACAAGTATGTGTGAAGGGCTTCCTTACTCCAAGAAATGCTTTCTTACAGGCTTATCCATCTTTCTGAAGTGGCTGCCTTTGTAATTTATTTGAAATAAGGCCCATCACACCATAAATACCTTATCCATCCTTCAAGGTTCAGATTCTCTTAAATGTTCATTTGCTGAAAGAAATATGCTATCTCTCTGTCTCTTTTTCTCTCTTTCTCTGTCTCTCTGTCTCTCTCCTTGCTGAAAGAAGTATGCCATCTCTCTCTTTCTCACTTGCTCTCTCTTTTTCCTTTTAATCTTGGTCAGTTCTGGTATGCTTGGGATCACCAGGAATATAGTTAACAGTGATAAAGATAAAGTAGTTTATGCAAAATAGTAGCTCATGGCCTAAATATGCTAGAAATATGCATTACTGCTTGAATCACATCCTTAGCCCTTGTTTCTAGTAATCTGCTTGTATATCTGTTCCTTTCTTTTGATACTTTATGAATCTAATTTTTCACTTCAGTCCCAGAACCCCATATACAATAATTATGTCAACTGGATACAGTAAGCTGGAGTGATTTTCTCAGTAAGAATTATTCTTTGTATTTCCATTACAGGCTATTTCTGCTAGAAGTGAAGCTAAATAACTAAGTCCACCAGATTAACTGGGTTTGGATCCTCATTCTATAATTCTTATAAGCTGTATCACGGGTTAATATGTATAGCTAACACTGTATATTTATTATATAAGGTATTGATCTTTTAAAATGAATGACTTTATAAAATTTTGCTTTGGTTTAAATGAAGTGAAAATTGTAAAGCATTTATTATTGTATGTGATTTAATTTTTTCAGAAAATATGCATTTTAATATGAGATAAATTAGAAATTTCTTTAAAATAGAACCTCAATTAACTGTAATTGTATTTTGACATAATAATTTGGACGGTTTAACATTTCAAACATTTAGCATTTCAAACGCCAAATAATTTTAAATATTTAAAAGCATATAAAACAGTTTATATTGCAAAAACCCATTGCTCTAAGTTGTGTACTTCTTAATTATATGTATAGCAGCTATCATGAGCTAGCTGTATATGTATATGTATATGCTACTGCATAACATATATTGGCCAGATAATATTTAATGTTTGTTGACTAATTTATATGGATTATGTTTTATGCCAAAGAGTGAATTACACCTATGGTTTAGTTTTTGCTTCTGAGGCACTTCAGAATAGTCCTTATCTTAGCTAGTTCATGCTAGTTGGTAGGAGAATAAAATGTAAGAATTTAAGTATGAGAAAGAGGAGGAGGAGTTAAAGGATTTGGAATATAATTCAGGATTCCTCCAAAAATGACCTTATTCAATAATAAAATTTTACCCCAGTGAGTGTGGGGTAGGAGAAATGGAAAATTAGTCAGACCTGGTAATACTTGGGGCTACTCTTGGCTTGTGCTTACGGATGACTCCCAGCAGTTCTGAGGGATAGGATTCATGTGATGGTAAGGATATAACTGGATCTGCCCATAGGCAAGGCCTACATCTGACTCTATTACTCAGCACTTGAACTTCATGTCTTCTTAATCACTGTAGATATATACACCTACCACTACCACTACCATACTAGCACATGCTGGCGTGGTGGCATTAAATTTTTTCTACAAGATGCATTCATGCTTTTATTTAAAATACGAGGTTAGAAACCTATAAATCAAATATTTCTATATATCAGCCTATATTGGTATTTCTTGAATAATTATGATTTATGTATTCTACCCAGCAATACCAAGGGTTCAGGAGACACTTATATGACATTCACTTAACTAGGCTGTTTGGCTAGGGCTAGGAAATGAGATGTTGTTTAGTCCTATTGGTTCTAGGAGCCACCAGAATTACATATATCATTATTGTTGGGGGACTTGCAAAGCCATGATATTAGACTTGGGGTAAAATAGCCCAGAATTTGCTTTAGTATTTAAGCTATTTTCTTGGCCCCATATTTTGAATTGTCCTCTTAAAAACTGAATGCAAATCTCTGCAACAAATTTCTCTGGCAAATATAGGAAGAGACAGAAGCTCTTTCTTTCATTAAAAAAAGTTAAAACCCAACATTAAACATTGATATCACTAAAGAGTCAGAGAGCACTAACTGCTTTACTTAGATATAATCATAAAGCATCAGAAGTATAAAAATAGTTGTTGTGCATACAGTGCACTGGCAAGGAACTCAATGTGCTTTTATCATACATTATTTCAGCCTCACCATGTCCCTGGAAATAACTGGTGTGATTCCTATTTGACAGAAGCATTCTGAAGTGATTGCCACATGTGCAGCTATCCCAGCTCGATCAGCTTTTAATTACTCACTCTGTGTCTCTGATTTCTCTTATGAGTGGGAAACTTTCCTGCTTGCTTTCATTTGGTTCTGCCAAGTAGCGAACTTTAAAAGCCTTCCTTTCCTCTCTGGGAATACAGACAGACTTCCTTTTCCTACTTGCTCTTCTCTAAGATAAGCTCCCTGAAATATGCTTTCCATGCACACTTAAATATTTTATGTTAATAGTGATTGAAGTCAGATTTCAAGTAATACTTCCTGTGGTTTATTGGCCCAGTTAATTTAACATTAAGACAGAAACAAGAATGAATAAAAAGCATTGCACATTTCCATATGCAGATGCCTGCCTAGAGGAGGTTGTTAGATGTGGGACAATCAATAAATTCCAGAAATGTAGTAGAATTGCGCATGAATCTGACATTCGTTTACTCAGATTTCTTGGGCTCATTTTAGAACACTTTCTTCGTGCATTGTCCTCCTGGATAGGGGCCTGGTGTTTTATGCAACTCTGAAATTCCCTGAATCTGAAAATGCATCATCTGGAGGCTACACTGGAACAATGGGAGGCTGCCCCTGGGAGATTTGTAATTACGTGGCTCTGGCAGGTGTTCCTTGTAGAGTTTCATTTCCTGCTCAGCTTCAGTAATCCATCTCAGCCTGAACAGTTATCCTGCCAATGAGAGGAAAAGGTCATGACCAGCGGGAATAATTTTCATATACTATTCTGATCAACCCTAGGCTTTCACAGAGGTTATTCAGGGGCCATTTCTGGGGCAAGACGGAAAACAAGAAACAATGCAGACAGTTTTGCTATTTATGCCAGACTCGTGTTATCTTTAGAAAGGAATATACTGAGTTTGATGCCAAAAAGCACTGATATGAATAGAAGGAGAGTAATAATAGCGGATGCCAATTTTGCTTTAGGCTATTAACTCGACTTAGTAGTTTGCGATGTGCGTTACCTCATTGGCTCTTCCAAAGAATTCCATGAGTATTTCTACATTTTTGGTGAGAAAACCGAGTCTCAGTAATATGCATTCATGTATGCAAATACCATTGATAAGTCACAGACCCAGGGATAATTTTACTAATCTTGTTTCTTTCTGCAAATATGCATTGGATACCAGTATACTTCAACACAAAAATTTAATCCAGCAACTAATCAGTATGTGAGAAAGAGATGACTGCACTATGATGAAAATTATAACCTAGAAGACCTTGAACTCGTGTTTGTATAGCCGTGGCCCCTGAATTTTTAATCTTAATCCCTGCCTTTGCTAAACTGAATTGTTGTGCTTTACCTTTAGGTAGTCTCTGTAGAAGACATGAGGTATTAATAGAAATGAATGTCTGCCAAATGAGTTTAACTTCTCATTTTATATGGAACATTGGGGAAGGGAAGAGCCCATGAAATGATGGTTTTATGTTTTCTTTTTTTTATTTTGTGTTTCTAAACTCAAGAAAGCTACTCTTTTGCAGTGATTGGAAAAATTAATTAACTGGAATCATTAATACATAATCCATTCCATTATCATGCTTTGAGATTATGTTATAGTATAAGGAACACTAGACTGTGCATTAAGATACAATAGTTTATATCTTAAGCTCCTTATCCTCTTTGGAAAATAAATTATTTTTCTGTGCTAATTTCTTCATCTGTGAGAGGACATGCTTATTGTTCCATGACTTCTTGTCATTTAAATGCTCTATAATTCTAAGTTAGTGAGTGAAGAATATGTTCTGCATTTGAAGCACATACACCATTACTTCTCTTCAAGTGAAATGTCCTCTAAAAATGCCTTTCTTTTTCAAATATTTTTTAGTAGAAACAACAGTAGAAATACTGTTTGTTTCTTTCTGAGCCATTCCTGGTCGTATTCAGTGCTTATTCTAGGTCTGCACTCAGGCATCACTCTTAGTTGGCATGGTAGAGACAGAAAAGGGGTGTCTAGGGTGTAAGATATTAAACTCAAGTAAGTACATGCAAGGCAAGCCACACACACACCTTCACACACACACAAACACACCACAATCCATGCTGCACACACCACTATAACTCAGGCCCAATAAAAATTATATTTTACAGTGACATAGTAAATAATCAAATATAGGGGCCCGGGAGATAGCATGGAGGTAAGGCGTTTACCTTTCATGCAAAAGGTCATTGGTTCGAATCCCAGTGCCCCATATGGTCCCCCGTGCCTGCCAGGAGCAATTTCTGAGCATGGAGCCAGGAGTAACCCCTGAGCACTGCCGGGTGTGACCCAAAAACTAAACAATCAAATATAAATGCAATACAGAACAATTTGTAAAAATTTCACTAGTTTATATACTCTTCAGAAGTGCATTTCCTTCTATTCATTTTAAATCTATTTTATTTTGTGTCATTTTGATTAAATTGTTGTCCATCACTCAAGAAATTTATTTTAAATATCACATCCTGTGTTGTTTCCATGAGAACCTCACAAGGTCAAATTATGTTTGCCTTTGTTTGCTTCGGAAGATTAAAAAACTGAATTTCTTCCCTTTCCTACTGAGAAAATGTGTAATTGTCCACTGGGATGGTTGGTTCTCCTTTTTTGACCAGGTGGTTATTTGTTGTGACCCCCTGTGGGGACCCCCGACCCGAGGGGGTAGGATAGAGGAGGTCACCAGTTATTACATGGGTCTTCACAAGCCGGTCCGATCTTGTTTTTTCCTAAAAAGCAATTCTCAAGAGGTTAAATAATGCCCAAGACAAAATTCTGATCAAAGGCCCTTTATTTCAACACCAGAGCTGTATTTATACTCTTCCAAAAAGGGGTGGCTTTACAACTTGTCAATCAATGTTCAAACATAAGCTTTTTCCAAAAAAGGGCAAAACAACTTCTTAACTCTAACAGCACTTATTCTAAAAAACAACTGCAGGAAATAGGGAGGGGTAAGAGGAGGCAGGCAGAAGGAGCAAAACATCCAACTTGTTTTCATCTTACCTAGATGGAACATCCTGTTTTTCCAATCCTAACATTGTTAACTTTTGGTCAACAGAATCTTAAGCATTACAATTCTTAGCTAAAAGCAACTGCAATATTTGTAAAATAAAAGATCAGACATCAATCTTTCATATATTAATTCTATAAAGAACCTTTAACAAAACTTTTATTTAAGCAAGTTCTTCCAGGTTGTGTGGCTGACTGCCCTAGATAATTTTAACTTTTGGTGGTTAGCTATTTCCTTTGTCACAAGGACATCTGTGCCTCAGGTTCCACTCAGCACAAGACTAAAGGTGAAGAGACTCCATATTGTCTTAGGTTCAAGCAGTCTCCCACAATTTCTCCCAATTTCCTGCCTCGCTACCATGATGTCATTAGACCTTCTGTAATAAACTGACATTGTCCCCTTAGGATGGACAGGTGAGTCACTTGTTGTATGAAGATGTTTTTAGTCAATTATGTTTGGAAGACACTGCTTTTCTCAGTCATCAAAGGTTCATTTAACTTTTTATAGTGCATGAAACTCAACTAAGGAGGAAACCTCACATATATTTTTTAGTATACACAGTCATAAAGTATTGCCACTTAGACCGTTGTTTTCTTATTGCCAGATTTATTTCTCTTTTGTTTGATGGATAAATGATTGTGGTAAACTGAGGCTGAGGTCCATAAAGTTCTGAGTATTTCAGACAGTGCCTATGACATATGGTAAAGATCAGTATGTTTAAAATTGTTCTCTGCATGAAGCACTTTCTCACAGGAACCCTGTTACTTTGTAAAGCTTAGGAAGACCAGAGGAGAAGATCATTGTCACTTAGCTCTGCCAAGTGGATTATTTAATTTCTGATCTTGTTTTAATTCATCACGGGCTCTGTTTTATTTTTACTCACCTCTTGGGAGTCTAAGAATTTCCAAAGCAAAGGCTTAATGATCTATGAAGGAGTCTTGTGTTTCTGTTGCAGTTAGAATTATTTTCTTCTGATAGCCAGTCATTTTCACATCTGACACAATTTCTTGTGGGTTGACATCTTCATTTAGGGTCATACCTAGGAGGTAACCTTTAAACGGAATCTTTTCTCCATTTTTCTTTGGACAACCTTGCTATATGTCTGCCATATTACCCTCTTATTTTTACTAGTTCTTTGCCAGTTGAAGTTTAAAATTTATTTGCAATGATGCTACTTAACACCTTTCAATGGCAAATAAGTCTATGTTCTATATAATCTTTACATGTAGTCTTTTGAAAAACAATGCCTCCTTTTGAGAAACAATTCTAGTGGAAAAATTCCTTAAAATACATGATTATTTTTCAGTCTATAATTATATTTGTTGTGTCCAGTGCCTCAGGGTTCTACACTGTGTGGAATAATTCTTATGAAACATGGCTAAATAAATATAGATTTGGCTCTCCAGCAACTTTTAGTTCAGTTAAGATTCAGTTAATTGAATTTAAGAACCTCTGGTAGATGCTTCAATTGGTCCCTCCTTGCCAAGGTTTTGGAGAACAGAAATTTAATGTTTGTACTGTCAGAGTACTACAGGTAGCAAAAATGACACTATTAATATGCAAGAGAGTGGAAAAAAGAAAGCATGTGAGACTGAAATTGAAGGGGGAAGATGGATGTTACAGAGCACGGTCTTGGCAATATTTAATTTCCACTGAGAAATGCATTTTCTTTTCTCTTTGGTTAAGAGAGTAATACATTTCCTTTTCTTTCTTGTCTGTTAAGAATTTCAAAAATTGTGTGCTTTTCTTTTTCATAAAATATATTTGAATTCTGCCTTTTTAGCATGACTTTGATTTTGTTAGTTTCTCTGTGTTGTGTGTGTGTGTGTGTGTTAGTTTCTTTGTGTATTTTTCTAAAGGAAAATGTTTCTTTGATGGAAAGTCAAAATCATTAAATACCTTTAAAATATAACATGAAATAAAAAGAACCATATTTGCATCATTATAGAAAACATATGCTTAGTTACTATCAGTTTGACTATTTTTCTTTCTTTAAATTATGGTTTTTATTGATTAGATAATTGTATTGTCAGATATTTTTTATTAGAATTTATTAAGCATTTAAGTTTCCCAGTTATCTGATAATAAATAATGCTATCATGATATTTTATTAATCTTTACTCTGCATCTCTGAATTACTACCTCTAAAGATGTACTAGGATAAGGAATAGTTAGATCAAAATTTTTCACAGAAACTAGAACAGTTATTTAATATTTTCTCTCCTTGCCAATATACATATCAGCTTTGATCACATTGCCAATTTAGGATAAGCAAATTAATATCTGTAGTTCAAGTAGAACCTTTTTATGATTTATCAATTTTTGGTCTTTATATCCATTTTATGTTAAACATTTTTGTTCATTTAAGACCAGTAGTAATATTCAAATAAAAATTGAGAGACTATTTGAATACCATTAAATAGATTCCAAGTATAATCTTTATCAAGCAATAAAAATGCCTGCAAGTCTTTGCTCCAGTTATCATCAACTGAAAATTATCTATTATATGTAGAGTTGTTATCTCTCCCCCTTTCCAGTCACCAATTCTGTATATACTGTATGATATATTTACCACTTCCATGGAGGCATTTTTTTCTGGTTCACTTTTTTAAGAATCAAATTCCTATTAGGTCTGTTATTAACTAATTGATTAATTAATTAATTTGGTTTTGGGCCACACCAGTAGTGCCCAGGGATTTCTCTGAGCTCTATGCTCAGAAAACACTCCTGCTAGTCTCATGGACCATATGGGATGCCAAAAATGAAACCTGGCTGACCATGTGCAAGAGAAACATCCTACACTTTGTAGTTCCCCAGTGGAACTTTGTATAATGTAATGGATTTTCTTTAGCGGGCTTCAGGTTTGGTGGTAACCTATAAAAACCTAATAACATGCAGTTTTTACTCTCTGCTTTTAGAATATTTTTATATACATTATAGCACAAAAATCTTAAGATTCTAGTCTCTTGAGTAAAAATAGTACATCTGAGGCCAGTGGTATAGTATAATGCAAGATACTCACTTTACACACAGTCAGTGAGATCTCTGGCACTGCTTATGGTACCTTAAGCACCACCACGAATGATCTTTGAGCATAAAGCTAGGAGCAAACCATAAGGACTTCTAGATGTGAACCCCAAACAGATAGGACAACAGAAAAATACCAACTACTGGTTGTTTGTAGTGTGACATCATTTTAATTAGATTCAAGAGATCAAAAGGGACCCAGAAGCTCCCTTTTTAACAACATCAACTCCTTCATTAACTTCTAGCAATGGCAGATTCTATTGAGAAACACCAGCTTCTTTTTCATAGAGGATCACAATTATCAGCAACTTAAAACCTGTGCCCTTGTTTGATTGGTTATATCCAATGTTAACAAAGATCTGAGAACTGGTAATTTAGATTTGCTACACAGAACAGCAAACCAGATCACCTATGTACACCAATCAGATGACCTATGGTACTCATCACCCAGTTGGTATAATAGAGGGGACTGTCTTATTAAGTTCTGCTCTAACATAGAAATCACATTTCCTTTCTTTCTTGAGTGTCCCACAATTTATTATTGTGAAAAGAGGGCACTCAGATAATATATCATTATCTAAGTACTATATTAATTTCTTTTTTCTGTTATAACCACAGGAATATTTTTTTTCTCTTAGCAATATGTCAGATTCTCTCTAGTAAAATTTCTGCTCTGTGGTTTGACTTGTTACTCCTGATATCTTCTTAATTGTTTCCTTCAGGTTTCAATTTCTGAGTGCACTCAGGCTTGTACTTAAGCATTATATCTTATAAATAAAATCAATTCCTTTTTTAAACCTTTTGGTAGCCTTTCCTTGTGATATATTGAAGCTTTCTACATTTTTTAAAAATAATTGTAATTTACAAAATTTATTCATAGTTAAGATTTAGATATAGCATTTTTCAGCAACAATTCCAACACCACTGCAAACCACCCTCCTCCAATGTTCCTGGAATCCATCACATACTTCTTCCTCCAAACCTGCCATCTTAACAGGCACCGTTTAAAATTTAGTTGTTAAAGTCTGGGTGTTATGATTTTAGTCTGATGACTTCAAGGTTTGGATATTTATTTTTGTTTTTTCCTTAATACCACAAATGTCCCCCTTAACCCATGTACTCCATTATTTCACATCACTCCCTTTGTCTATTTCTTTTCTTCTGCACCCTATACTGTGGTGTCAAGAGTATTCTAGGAAATCCTTATTTCACCCATTACATTCCCTCATGTATTATTCTCAATACCACATATAAGTTATATACTATATTTATCCATCTTCTTGCTTTATTTAACATGTTATCTTTCTGTTCCATTCATGTTGCAGTGAATTGCATGATTAAAACATTATTTAGAACTACTCAGTATTCTATGGTATATACCATTATGTGTAGATATATATTTGTATATAACATCTTCATGATCTACTCATATTTTATTAGATATCTAGATTGATTTCAACTCTTATCTGTTGTACTGAATAGTTGTGTGAATGTGTCCTTCTTAATGAAGTTTTTCTGTCCAGGGGATAGAAAACTAAAAGTAGAATTTCTGAGTTCTTATAGCAGATTAAAGGTGAGTTTACTGAGAAACCTCCATACAATTTTCTATAAAGATTGAGCCATACAATATTCCTTCCAGCAGTGGATAAGATTTCCTTACCGACATATTGTTCACAGATAATATATCATTTTGTCTTAACTTGAATTTTCCTCATTATAAAGTGATGATAAGCATTTTTTTCATGTGCCTGTGTTGCTCTTTTTCAGAGAAGTATGAATTCATTTACGCTCCATTTTTTGAAGATTATATATTCCGGGGAGCTATTGCGAGTAGTTTGCATATCCCGGATACCAACACTTTATCCGATATGTGGGGTTAAATTTTTTTTTTTACCACTCAGTTAACTATCTTCCTTTTAGTCCATATTTCTTTAGTCATTAAGAAGATTTTGTTGATAAATTCCCATTTGTTTAGTTTTATTCTGTATCCTTTGTAATAGCCACAGATCACTGAAGATAACTTTGAGCTTTAGGTCTTGGAGATTTTTACCTAGGTTAATATCAATATACTTTATAGGTTCAGGTCTGATCTCAATGTCTTTGATCCACTTGGATTTAATTATGTGCTTGGTTTGCTAAGATTTTGTTGAGGACTTTTGTATCAATGTTCATCAGGGAGAATGCTATATGCTCTTTGGATAGCATCTCTATCAGCTTTGGGTATCAGTATAAAGTTCTCTTCATAGAAGGTGGTAGAAAGGCTTCCTTATTTTGCTATTTGGAAGAATTTAAGGATCAATGGCAGTAAGTTTCTGAATGTTTAATAAAACGCATGAATAAACCTATCTGGTCCTGGACTACTATTTCGATTTCCTTGCTTGTGATTAGCCTATTAAGGCTATCTCCTTCATTTAGTTTTGTGACGTATATTTCTAGATATCTATCTATTCTTCTGGGTTCTCTAGTTAACTTAGAGAGCTCCATTGATATCTTGCATTTCTTGAGGTTCTATTATTATTATTTGTTTTTAATTTATGATTTCATTAATTTGAGAACTTTCTCTCCCCCCACAGAGTCTTCAACTGGTTTGTGTATATATTTTATTCTTTAAGTTAATGAGCATTTAGTTTCATTCATTTTTATATTGCTTTTATGATTTTTGTATTGTTGATTTATACTCTGGTTTTTAATTATTTCCTTTCTTCAATTATTGTTTTAGTTCCTTTTTTGGTTCTACAGACATTTAAGATTTGCATTTAGGTTGTTGATTTTTATCTTTTTCTTCTTTCCTAATATATGCATGTATCACTCTTAGTTTCCCTCCATTTTTTTTGCTTTAGTATTCTTCTAATATTTTGCTGTGACCCATAGACTTTGATAACTTATTTCTTCATTATAATTAGTGTCAAGGAATCCTTTTATTTCTACTTTGATTTTCATTTTACCCAGCTTTTAAGCAGAATGCTGTTCAGTCTCCAGGTGTTCAAGCTTCCCTTTATCTTCTTTTTATGGTAAATTTCTATCTCTGTGGCACTATCTGATAGGATACCGGAATGATTTTTATGTTAGTGAATTGATGGACATATGTAGTTTATTAGACTTATATCCAGAATGTGATCTTTTCTGGAGAATGTTTTGTGCACACTCTGAAATATCATGTATTCAGCTCTTTGAGGATAGAGGGTTCTGTATATGTCCATTATTCCAAGGTCTTCTAGTTTCTCAATTATGGCTGTGTCCTTAGCCATATTCTGTCTAGTGAATCTATCCTGCGGTGAGAATGGCACAATGAAATCTATCACTGTCGTATTTCCATCCATGTGTTTTTCAAAGTTTATTGGCAAAAGCCTTAAAACTTTGCTGACTGAAAATTTGGTGCATGTACGTGGATTCGAGTTACTAATTCTTGGTCTATTATTTCTTTTCTTTCTTTTTTTTTTCTTTTTTGGCTTTTGGGCACACGTAAAAGGTTACTCAGGGGTTATTCCTGGATCTAAGCTCAGAAATTGCTCTTGGCGAGCTCAGGGGATCATATTGGATGCCAGGATTCAAACCACTATTCTTCTGCATGCAAGGCAAATGCCCTACCTCCATGCCATCTCTTCGCTTCCCCATTATTTCTTTAAATAAGAAATATTGTCCATTCTCTTCTCTAATAATTTCTATAGGTTAAATACAATTTGCAATTTGGTCTAACATAAATATGGTTGGCCCAGCTTCCCCCCCCCACAGTGGCTTCTTTATTGTTTGTTATCCTTTTACTCTGAACCTAACATTTATCATGAAATTATTATTAAATTAACAATATTATTAAATGGATAATTAAATCATTATTTATCCTGAAATTTTAGATGTGTTTAATATAAGCAAATGGATGGGTTTTTTTTCCTGATTCATCTGGCACTCTTTGATTTTGATGGAAGATTTTATAAAGTTCAGTGACATTCAAGGGTATTATTGACATAAAGGGTTTGTGCCATTTTTCTTTGGAGGGATGTTGCTTCTACAATTGGTTATTTGGTTTATGCAAGTGGCCTTTCATTAGTTCATTAAAACCAGTTCGATTATTGCAAATGTCACCGGCTCTTTTTTTTGTCTGAGGATGTTTATGTCCCTCCCATTTAAATGAGAGATTTGTTGGGCAGTGGACTCAAAATTGTAAACTCTTTCATTCAGTTATTTGAAAATACTCTTTCATTCTCTTCTTGCCTGAATCTTTTCATATAAGAGATCTCTTGTGATTCTTATATTCTTTCCTTTAGATGTAAAGATTTTTATCCTCTCTACTCTCTTAAGAAATGCATTTCTCTCTGGTTTTTGCTACTTTGATTGCTATGCCCATTATTTATCACCGTGTGATTTCATTCTATTTAAATCTATTTAGATACGTACTCTTTTAGCCTCTTGAATTTGTTCAAATGTCTCCTTCCCATTCTAAATAATGGGAGAAGTTTTCTCCCTTTTCCCCTTTCTCCACCTCTGCTATTTCTACAATTCATAGATTATTCCATTTGTCTTTGTTTATTATGTACATTACATTTCTCCCATTTTTAACTTCCCTTTTCTTTTTTCCTTCCTTATCAGTCCTAACTTGGAATTTATCTTCGTTTGTTTATGTCGTTCTCCCCTGTGAAATTCTTCTGCTATGACTTATTAATGTGTTCTTTAGTTTTTTCAATTCCATTTGTATGGATTCTTTTGTCTACTGAATGCATCCTTCTTAAATTGGTTGAATTTCTCCTCTCTTAATTGCTTAATTTTATTGGCTATGCTTCCTTAATTTCTGTTGCCAGTGTATTGAGTGTGATTTTAGGTCTGCATTGACCAAGCCCACGCATTTTGATTGATTTGTAAATTTCCAAGGTTTCTCTCCCTATCAGTGACTGTAATTGAATTTCTTAGTTTCCCCTTTGTTCTTTTGAGTTTTGTGGATGTTAATGGTGGAATTTTAAATTCCCAGTTACATGAGAAATGATCTGTTGAATGTTTCCATACCAAATGACAACTAATACTACATTTGTCTTATTTTTCTTACCATGTAGAATTATTTGACTGTCCTCAACCTAAGAAAGTCCTCAACCTATTACTTCATTGAGTTAACTGATTTCAAATATGTATAATATCTGTGAAATAGAGTATCACATCCCATCTGCCTGTATAAATGAGATGTAATTAGTGAGGGTGGGGGAGAGAAGGAGGTATTGATGTAGAGACTGGGGTTCCCAGTTTGATGGATTTGCCTGGGGCATGCACTTTCAGTTCAGGGAAGAGAGGCTTGTTTTAAAATTAAAATTATATAACTACTACTGCTTTTGCGATATGATCAGCTAACCCATTGATTTTCATAGTAATGATATTCCTGGAATATCTACTAAATGTGAAAAAATTTTTTTTTACTAAATTATAATCTCAGATCAAGCTTTGGTCTCTAATTTCTAATTGGGTTTTACCATTCTGGACCATTGACTAAGAATTGACTTCAAGCAAAATACTTAGAAATGTTTAAGGATTATGTTGGTTTTTCTTATATGAGGTGGGGCTTTGAGTACATCCCTTTGCTTTATCTTAAATAACTGTTTACACATTTCATTATACATTTAATATAATTTTTCTCTATCAAAAATGAATCATTTTACATCATTAAAACTGGGGAGTCAGAGTTAAGATTGTATAGGAGTTAAGGTGCTTGTCTTGGGCATGAATAATTCTGATTCAGTCATCATCATTCTGTATAGTCTTTCTGAGCAACCCTATAAATGATTTTAAGAACTAAACTAGGAATAAGCTGTTAAGACAGTCAGGTGCATTCCCCAATTCAAGGGGGAAAATTAGAGAAATTCTATTACCTAAACTATAATTCCAAGAATCGAAAGTTCTACCTGTTTTTGAAATGCAATGCTTTTCTTTTAATAACCTTTAACAATTGGTGACACCTAACTTCTCCTTGTGCTAAGTCCATGTCTTTAATTAGGTCTCACTCCTGGCAATGTGGGCTATAATATATGGTACTTAGATTGAACTTGGCTCTGAGGTTTGCAAGTAAAGACCCTTAATGCTTGTAGTATTTCTTGAACCACTTTAGCACTTTTCTTTTATTGATTACTTGTAATTTCTTCCAAACTGAAAACAACTATGGTTAACATTTTTTTTTACAAATTGTTTTATTTATTTATTTTTTCTGGAGGTCACAACCAGTAGTAATCAGGGCTTTGTACTTTGGCTCTGTGCAAAGGCAAAATACCTGGCAGGCTTGAGGACCAGATGGTATGCTGGAAATTGAACCTGGGTTGCCCAAATACAAGGCACTCTATATGGCTCCAGACCCACTTATCATTGTTTCTTTTTTTTCTTATTAATTAAATGTGAATAATGTATATTTTATAATTTTGTGAGCTATTTTTCCTAATTTAAACTCAGGAAATCAATGTATGAATTAATATATCACAGAAACATAGTTAAATGCAACTGATATTTTAAAGTTCTTGAACATAAATCCTGTGTCATATATATGATTATTCTTGAGTATTATATGATAAAAATGAATCTAATTGTTGTTTTTTCAAAGCTAAAACTTGCTTAAGATCAATAAAATTGAAAATGATGACATAAAAATGAGGCTGGGGACCAGCACTATGGGTCAAACAACACTAAATTTGAGAAATTTTCCTGAATTAGCAGTGGTTTCAATGAACTGATTTATCATCAGAAAGGTCTATGCTTAGGGCTGGAGTGATAGCACAGCACTAAGACATTTGCCTTGCACACGACTGAGCCAGGCAGGACATTGGTTCAATCCCCAGTTTCCCATATGGTCCCCCTAACCAGGAGGAATTTCTGAGTACAGAGCCAGGAGTAATCTCTGAGCATCATAGGGTGTAGACCAAAAAGAAAACAAAGGCCCTCACTTAAAATCTGGTTTCTACGCATACTGCCTTTATGAACATTATTTTATATATAGGGGAAAAAGCGGGTAACCAAGACCAAACAGGTGTAAGACCACTAAGTAGTAAGATAGGCACAAAGTGGACCACTTACTTTAGCAACCCCGGGGGTTAGGGAAGAGGATATGGAAAGTAGGATGGGAACGGAGGTAGAGGGAGGACAATTTGGTGATGGGAGTTCCCCTGATTTTATCTTAATTTGTACCTAAAATATGATTGTCAACAATATGTAAGCCAATATAATTAAAATAAAAATTATACTAAAAAAGATTCCCTATTTATAAATTCAATTTAAAATGAAACTAGATTATATTCATGAAACAACGCCTATCACATTGTTGTATGTGTATCAGATACATATACACATATTGGGTATGGCCACTCTCACTGTATTTTTCGTGATGAACTTTAAAAAAGATTATAAAAAGGAAAATATGATAAACATTACCGAAAGAATAAAATTTGTACTTTACTTTTAGCAATAAAAGTACAATGTGATTATTTTTATTTTGCAGCCACATTTAATATTATTCAGGGCTTACTCTTGAATTTGTACTCAGAGGATAGTGTGAACTTTGTGCCTCTGATCTTGTATATCTTATGTACAAAAATTTGTATTTAGCATTACTAGGTGTTTCTAGATGCATTTTATTCTCCTTGCTCTTCCTGTGAGTTGCAGCATATTATAGTTGCCAGGTTCAAATATTTACTAAACATTGAATCCTAGAGTAGGAGAGGGATATGGAAAGCAATGAGGACAGAAACTAACATTGCTTGACTTTCCCTATTCAAATAAGCGCTTTGCTTGGTTTATCTCTACTCCATAGACATGGGTGTAAACCTGATGAGACAAAATTACTTTCCTTCCTCTTTTTACTAAAAGGATGCATGTAATAAAAATGCAAATGAGTCAGATGAATATATTTAAGTCATTTTTCTCTAGAGTTATGCAGCTTTGACTAGGGTCCTTTTCTTTAATTCCTCTTTGACTGTATGGGCATATAATCTCTAGGGCCAGCCAAATCCTTGTATGGACCTCAGAGTCCTCTATTTATTGACTTTAAAATAAAAATACTTAGATTATTGGTGCCAGAGCGGAGACTCAAACCATAAGGTGTCTGCCTTGCATGTGCTAGCCTAGGATGGACAGTGGTTTGATCCCTCCACGCCCCATAAGGTCCCCCAAGACAGGAGCAATTTCTGAGTGCATAACCAGGAGTAACCCCTGATCATCACCAGGTATGGCCCAAAAACCAAAAAAAAAAATACTTGGGTTATTTTTAATGTAAAACACACTATTTTGTTGGGGACACATATAAGAGTCCCAGAGCTTGTTCTTATCTCTAACCTTAAAGAACCTGTTTTCTGAGGTAATTAAAAATAAAAGTAAGTGCTCATTTGCTTGTGTTCCAGAGGAGCTGTGCAAGGTGTCAAGCAAGGTGTTGAACCAATGCATATCAGTACTTGGAGAATATTTTCTATAAAGGGGAAATTAGTACATATTTAAATTTTGTAGACTAATGAGAATTAAATAGTTGTTCTTATTAAAAAGCACATTATAATATTTTACATTAGAAAATAAAAGCCTATATTAGGTCATGTAGATTTTCTAAAAACAAAATTCAGGCTATATTCTTATGATTTGTAATTATAACAAGAATATATGCATAAACTGTCTGTTAGAGTATATCCTCATGTAGGAAATATTAGTGATCACTAGTATTTAAAGGATCTGAATTTATTTGATATCTCTTTCTTTTCCCCATCTGTTTCTATATCTTCCCTTTATGTTTTAGTGTATTATGATAATAGATTTTGAATATAGTGAAAGATACAGAAATTACACTACCAATATGTTTTGTATCTCTATTTTGTTGTCTCTGTAGCTGCTTTGAAAGAAGAATTAAAAACTGAGTTAATTTACATTCAATATTTTATAATTGATTCAAATGATTCAATTTTATATTGTAACTGTACATTTTATGACTATAGCTGCACTGATACATAAGTATATTCTGTTATATATACCAAAATGGTGACATTTTAGCAGGAAATAAAGATTGAGAGCTGATACCGTAGAAACAGAGAGAAAAAAAATGAATAGTTAAAATACCTACATGTAACAGAGCAATATTAGAAAACATGATAATTTTGATTCTCCATTCTCTGTGGGTTTAAAAAAATAACAATCATTGATACCTGATAAATCCAAGGATGGTAATTTTTTATGAATAAGCATATATGAAAATTTTCACAAAATAAATTGATTTCTATTGAAAAATTAGTATATTTCTTACTTAAACTTCATAATATTAATATTACTATAGAATACAGAAGCTACAAACTTATAATTAGTATTTAAATGCAACAGGACTTAAAATGTTCTCCAGTTTTTATATTACTACATACCTTATCTTAATTTAACAATTAAAATATCTATAAATTAATTTTAGTAATTTTTCACACTAGAAAAAGTAAAATAGCTAGATACATTCATTTGATGTTGTCAATATATTTTGTTTGTCTGTAACGTGGTCTCATCTTTTTCTAGTTTGATATCTCTGTCATTTTATAATCATATTTCATTTAAGATGAGAAAAAAGTGATTACTGTGAAAAATGTCAAAGATCTATTCAGGAAATTGTCAATAATAACCATGTGACTCAAGTCATAAATCACTTTGGATTAAGCACAACCCTTCATCTGGGTATGAATTTTCAATGCATTTATTTGTTATCTGCCAATGGGGATTAAAATGTACTCCCATTCCAGGTCCTCTTTCAGAAAGGAATGGTTCCTGTCAGGGCAGCTGGGAAGCTGCTTATTGAGTAAAGCTTATGGCGTTGCTGGGACATTTTCCAGCCTAAAAATTTAAATCAATGTCTAACATGCAGATAGAAAGAGAGAATTTGATCAGATTAGGATACAATGCAAAAGTCATCTGAACTGCATAGAGGACAATTTAAGCATTGACCTTAATGTTTTATATATTACATTATATATACATAAATACACATATATTATATATACATATAATAATTATATACCTATATTCATTATATACATATTTATATATACTGAGGGATAGATTTTTGTCCATCACTATATCTTCATTTAACAATCCAGAAAAAAGGTTTTTCTACAAGTTGTCTGCAATTAAAATTGTTCCACCTCATAAATGGAGGGGGAAATAATGGAGGGTACCAAGACCAAACAGTCATATGAACATTAAGTAGAAATAAAAAAAAAAGTGATCAAACTTAAACACCAAATCCAAAGCCAATGACAACAGAATCAATACCCATATTACAACATACTAGACACAGAGAGGACCACCTATACTAGTCTGGGGGTAAAAGAGAGTGATATGGGATGCATGCTGGGAACAAGTTTGGAGGAAGGACAGCATTGTAGGTGAAAACTCCACTGTTTCAATATCACTATGTACCTAAAATATTACTGTGAAAGATTAGTAATCCACTTTGATTAACATAAAAAATGAAAAAAGTTAATATCAATAAACTATAAAAATAACTACTAATAACTAAGCATAAACTATGTCTAGAAACTAATTTCTCATGTAAGTCAACTAATTTAATTTTACTAACCTGATACCATTACATTCTTAAGTTCTTAGAGGAATTTAAGCCATCAACCTAATGTCTTCCAGGAAGGAAACCAAAATGTAAATTCAGTTTTCAAAGCATAGGTTCTTAACCACTACTGTTAAAACACCATCTTCCTATTCATAGAGTTTTCCATAATTAGCAGTTCTTTATTTCATTATATTAGTACTTTTTAGAGATGTTCAAATCCCCAATAGACCATTTTTAATACCTGCTTTCTGGATCTTGAATTGTCTTGCAATACAGGGTAAGCAATAAAAATCTGTTTAGAAAACTTTCTGCCAACTTATTACATATATATATATGTATTCAAAGATGTTCAAATATATATATTATATACTAAAGATGATACTCATATTCTATTCCTATGTTATTGTTTCTTTAACAAAATTATCCAGACATTTCATTCTGTAGGTCTGGGTAGGATTGGGATATTTTACAGACTTTATTTACCTAATGCCAATAACATGAAAATACAGTCTTACTCCTTCTTTAGTCTAACATCTGAATGAAACATCCATTAAGGTTTCTAGATGAGCCCATCACTTTCCAGTCCCAATTCAATTTCTTCCTACTCCCCTAAAGCTTGTCTTCAGTCTATTTTAGGGAGAAGTGAACATTTTCCTTTATATTCCTATTAATTTTAACCTGTCATATATATCACAACAGCCTTTGTATTACTATACTACCTATCAAATACCATTCTCAAATTTTATACTAAACATATTTATTTTCCTCTGAACCATCTGAAGTAGATGTTACTGGTATTTCCCCTTTACTTTATTTATTTATTTTTTGGGGTCACACCCGGCAGTGCTCAGGGGTTACTGCTGGCTCCATGCTCAGAAATTGCACCTGGCAGGCACGGGGTATCATATGGGGCACTGGGATTCGAACCGATGACCTTTTGCTTGAAAGGCAAATGCTTTACCTTCATGCTGTCTCCCGGGCCCCTCCCCTTTACTTTAGAGTAAAGCACAGATTTAAAAAATTAGGTTTTATATAAAGCTTGTGACATCAAGAAATATGTCTTCTGAATTTGCATACTGACCCAACACTACCACAAATATAATTCTCTTTTAGCCAGTGTTTATTTGGTTAGGTCTGCTAGATGATAGCATTTTTAAGGCATCTTTCAAAAAGTAGCAGCAGAAATAGATCATATTTTCTGTGTATTGCACACAACAAAGTACTTTTTTTAATAGAAAGTGAACAAATATGACCAAGTTCATCTAACTTATCGTTATCAGTTTGTATGACTAATCAGAACCAATTCTAGAAATAGTAAAAGATCCAGCAGCCTTCCACTATTAGATAGATTGTTAAGGTGCTAGGTATTGAAACAGGAGTAAGCATGTACAAGGCAAGTACTTCATCTTCTGGTACCCCCCCCCAAACAGTTAAAAACTGTAATTTAGGGGCCAGAGCAGTGGCACAAGCAATAAGGTGTATGCCTTGCCTGCACAAGCCTAGGACAAACAGCGGTTTGATCCTCCAGTATCCCATATGATCCCCCAAGCCAGAAATGATTTCTGAGCTCATAGCACTCACAAGGTGTGGCCCCAAAAAAGAAAACAAAACATAAATTAAAAAAAAAGAACTGTAATATAAAGGCAAAGACATACTAAATTATTTTACTCTGTTGCTTTTGACACTCTGATTTCTGCAACTTTTATATATTTTAATAATATATGCATATATGAGACATAAAAAGTATTTTACTATAAAACAATTTTATTGTGCTTATCACTGCACTTTAATGATCCTTAAAGTTTATAGTTGTTGAAATTCTTATATCTAGAGATTATAACAAAACAAGTTAATTTTTTTAAATCACTGGAAGTAAAAGGCATTACCTTAGAAAATATTAATGAGATAATAGAGTTGATAGATATAATATGATCATAGCTATTAAGGGATAATAGAATTGAAATTTCAGGCCATTTTTGTCTTTTTGGAAACACACCCTGCCTATGTGCTTAGAAGTCACTTCCACTGGCCTTAGGGGACCATATGGGATGACTAGGATAGAACTATAGCCTGTGTGCAAGGCAAATGGCCTATTTGCTGTGATTTTGCTAGAGTTCCCAATGCATTGTTTCCTTTAAAATTTTAGCAAGTGTTATGTTCAGTTAAACTATATAATCATTACAACCAACAATACAGTGGAACCAACTCACCTGCACATTTTTTCCAGATTAGGAATCATCCAAGCTGAGGCTACAGGTGATTAGATTCTTTTCATGGGATGGGAGTTTTCAAAGTGTTTTTAATTCTTTTTGAATAATGGAATGCAATATTTCTTTAAAATTAACATGTAATGAAGATAACTTTGGTGCATTTAACTTCTATAAATTATGATAATTTTTGAGGCCAAGAAGATAGCTTGAAGGGCTAGCGAAAATACTATGTATGCTGGAGGCTGATGTCGTACCTTGCATTATCATGTTCCCCTAAATTTCACTGAGAGTGTGATGTGAGCTCTGTGGGTTATATGCCCAAAATTACCAAGAAAAGGAAAATGTAAGAAAGGACATTATTTGTATTAATTTATTTCTTATAATCAATAAATATATTTAACTAAATTGAATACTGGCACTTGTCATCTTTGATATGTCATTGTGTGGATTGGGATAAAAAGAATATGTCAATCTAACAGTAAACCAGGGCATCAAGATAGAAAATCTAACAATACCAGCACCTCAATTTCTGTTTACTTTTTGATCATATACACTCTGATGTAGGTTTGGTTGCCCTCATCCATCTTATTGTCATTAACTATGTTCCATATAGCTTCCAAGATTGCTTTATAGTAAGGAGTATATAAGACATTGACACTTTATTTTTAGTGTTTTTAATAAAAAATTTCACTTAAAAATGGTGAGCTACAGTTACAAAGTTGTTTATTATTGAGTTTAAGTCATATAATGTCCAACACCCATTTCTTTGCCAGTGCACAGTTCCTCCCACTAATGTTCCCTGTTTCCCTCCAATTTCCCCTTTGTCCTTCTTTTTGCCTATCTCTATATCAAATATTTTTTCTTTTTTTTTGTGGTTTTTGGGTCACACCCAGCAGTGCTCAGGGTCACTCCTGGCTCCATGCTCAGAAATTGCTCCTATGTAGGCATGGGGGACCATATAGGGCACCGGGATTCGAACCGATGACCTTTTGCATGAAAGGCAAACATCCTACCTCCATGCTATCTCCCGGGCCCCAATATTTTTTCTTTTTATCTTCAATTATTCTGTCTTCCCTTTTAGATACTGTAATTTATAATATTGTCACAGAGGGCTATTATGTATATCACTTTACCTCCTTTTAGTATCCTTTTTTTGGTCCAAAATGATCATTTCCAACAATCATTGTCATAGTGGTCCCTTTTCTGCCCTATCTGTACTCCCTTGCTTGTTTGGGAAAGCTTCCTATTATATAGCAGTCCTCATGGATGTCTTTGCTATTGTGTTTGGGTACTTTTACCATTCTATCACCTTATACCCACAAATGAGTGTGATGATTTTATATCTATCCCTCTCCATCTGGTTCATTTAACTTAAATGTTATTTATATCCACCTGCATATAAAAAATTTCATGACTTTATTTTTCCTAACAGTTATATAGTATTCTATCCTGCAGCTGTACCACATTTTCATTATTTACTCATCTGTTCTCAGTAGCTTGAACTATTTTCAGACTTACTACTTTGAGTAATGTTGCAATGAATATAGAATATAGATTCCATTCCTGAATTGTGTTTTGGAACCTTAAATTATATTCCCAATAGTAGTACTTTGGGATCATATGGAAGCTCCATCAAGTTTTTGGAAAGATGTTCATATTGTTTTCCAAAAAGGTGACCAATTTACATTCCTTTCTCCCCACATCCAAGCCAACACCAGTTGTTCTGTTATTTTAAAATATGTGTAAGTCTCTGTGGTATGAGACGATAATTCATTGTTGTTTTGATTTTCACTTAATGTTATTTTATTATAGTCTGGTAACTGCTATAAAAATAGTATGAATGTTTATATTATGTGGCTATTTATATAGTAATGCACCACACTGCTACCAAAGATTCCAAGACACTCCACCTTGTTCACCTTTTAGTTTCATCCACACCATTTCTCTACTTCCGCAATTTAAACTCAAGAATTTCTTATAATACATTAATTTTCCTTTTTTGTTTTTCTGTGTATTAAAAGGGAGTGAGATTATTTGGTATTTGATCTTCTTCTGATTTATTGCATTAAACATGAAGCTTTATAATTTCTCAGTGCATGCAGTGCAATGCATAATGTTACCTTACAGAAACATACTTCATTCTTTATATATGTTGTAACATTATTCATTTGCCACCGAAATGGTTCACTTTTATGTCCTGGCTATTTTACTAAGTACTTCAATGCAAACATAAAATCTTTGCTCTCATGCTATAGAATTCAATTCTACTCAAATTCCAATAACTCAAATCTGTCATATGAGGCTGAAAACTATGTAAGAGGAAAAAATATTTGGTTATAACAAGTCTTGATTATTCAGTGTGATATCTTCCTTCCTTGTTAGCTATCTCATAAATCTTTTAACCTTGAATTTTATTTTATCTTTCTTCAAATATTCTTCTGCCTTAACCTTTTATTGCTTCCTCATCATTTAGGTATTGTGTAAAAAATTATCTATATTATATAAGGCAGTTTCCTGATTTCCTAAAATGTATAATTACTATATTATGTGCCCTAGATTTTTCTATTTCTCTTGTACTAGTCTGCTTACTCTGAGCCATGTAACTTCTTAATTAAGGAAAATACAAGAATCAGATACAAATTCTAAGCTCCAGTTGCTTAGAATCTCATAGAAACCATGTGTGCAGACAATACAGTACCAAAAACAACAGCAACAACAACAACAAAAAGCTACACCTTTCTTTAAAAAATTAAATTGTGCCTTTTGGGACAAAATGAATATAATTTCAAGTACTTATGCTAAGTAAAATAAGAAATGAACTAAGAAAAAGACACCAATGGTTTTACTTTCTATTGAATATGAATAACTAAAGCTAATAGGCTTTCAAGAACATTAAAACAACCTAACAAGTTTCTGTACTTAGTGTAAACTCTGTTTATCAAATGATAATGATACAGTCATGAAAGAAATGCAGAATGGTTCCCATTTTGGTGCTTAGATAGCACCAGAATTTTGGTAGTAATTAGGTAATTTTTATATCTATGAAGGTACATCATTGCTCCTGAAATTCTATAGTAATTTTACCCAATGACAGATTAATTAAAAAATTATCTGATGGTTTTTACAGGTCATGTGTGGCGAGAGATGATTCAATATTTTTCTGCACTCAGTGACATTTACTAAATGCTAATCAGGGCACTTTGTTAGACCAGGTATTAGGAAATGAAGTAAATATAAATTTTCAGCTTTAGAAACAATGTTTATAAAGAGAGGATATTGGAGAAAATATAAAATAGATATATGTTCACTTTATATATAATTTGTATATATACATATATACATGTGTATATATATATATATATATATATATATTATGATGTCAGACACATCAGGTTGGTTGCCTGGTTCAGAGTAAGGCACAAGGTCCATAGCAGTCAGTGTTCTCAGAGTTTCTAAGTTGGGTACAGTTAATGAGTGATTCCATTACATAAAGCTTTACCCAGACATATTGTATCACCGAAGCATACACAGAATCCTCAGAAAATATTTACCTTCATTCCTTAAAACTTCTGTCATTGATAACCTTGCAGAAGCACTTCCTTTCTCAGTGGTTAACTTCATTTTAGAGGTGTATTGCTCAGTCTGCAGAGATTCAGAGTCATTCTAATCTTGAACCAGTAGGAATGAAAGTGTTTCTAGATCCCTATTCATTTTTGCCCTCACTGTGTTTTTTTTTTCTTTATTTGTTTTAGTTTAGTTTTGTT
>PVKC010005653.1:0-32717 GCA_004027635.1 Crocidura indochinensis | reverse complement strand
GTAACCAAGACCAAACAGGTGTAAGACCACCAAGTAGCAAATTAGACGCAAAGGAGACCGCTTGCTTTAGCAACCCCAGGGGGGGGGTAGGGGAGAGGATATGGGAACTAGGATGAGAACTGAGGTGGACAGAGGACTTTTTGGTGATGAGAGTTCCCCTGATTTTATGTTAATTTGTACCTAAAATATGATTGCCAACGATATGTAACCCAAAATATTTAAAAATAAAAAATTATATTAAGGAAAAAAAAGAAAATGAAGTCCGTTGTGCCCCCAATGTAAGTTTCAAATATATTAGAAAAGCTTCCTGAAATACAGAAAAAAATCAGACAAAGATTGCCCAGGGATTATTTTAGAAAACTGAATGAAAAATTTAAGTAAGCAGACTATACTCCTAATGATGATAATAATGATGGTCTTTTTATTATCCAATAATGATCAATATTTTGTTTGCTACAGTTGGAGCACAATTCAATGTTCATTCTTTGGAGCACATTAATACATTCTTATTACCCACCAGTTCTTGGGATAAAAAGTACAGAAAAATAATCACAGTTTCTCTTTTTATGGAGCTTACATTGCAAGAACAGTAAAATTAAGGAAAGACATTAAGAAAGAATGTGGGAAAGCAATGACTTCATTTGTCTATAATTTGAAAGCACCTTGAGATAAATAAAAGTATTGATGCTGAGGCTAATAGAACTCTGACTCTGATATTTTTTCTGAAATTTAATCTGAGTAGGAAGATCTTTATAAATCTCCAGATAATTCTACTTACAGCCAAAATTGTGAACCACTTTTAAGGGAACTCCTGAGTAGGGTTAATGTGTAAGTATAAGCTTATTCATGTACTAGTTCTATTGATATTCTCAGTTTGGGCTCACATTTTAGCTTCTCAAAAATGGCTGTTGAATTAATTGGCAAAATGTTTAATCAATGACTATCAACTTTTTCAGGTGATCTTTTTTGGTTTTGGTTTTGGTTTTTGGGGACCACACCCGGTGACACTCAGGGGTTACTCCTGGCTATGTGCTCAGAAGTCGCTCCTGGCTTGGGGGACCATATGGGACTGCAGTCCGTCCTAGGCTAGTGCAGGCAAGGCAGGCACCTTACCTCTAGCTCCATGCCCCGACCCCATGGTGATCTTATCTCATTTTTTTATCTCAGTTTCATTTGATTGCCATACAAAGAATAACACACTTGATATGTTTTCTCTTTCATAAATATTGACTCTATTACCTTACTTTCTGGAAAATATCCAACCTTTTCTGCTTTGTGGCTACTAGTGCTTGAATTCTATAATATTCCAAATTGCATTTAAGATGAAGATATTGAATTGGGCAGATTAACCTAGAATACTATATAAAAGAATCTTTACTTAAGCCATAATTTTCTTAGTCATTCATTATATTTCTATCTTCTTATCTTTTTGATTGCTTGACAATTAAGAATTGTTTCAAAATTTCCTCTTCCAGAAAGACATTAAAGAAAGAAAATTAAATAAACTATGATCAGTAGTTAAATTTTGTTATTTTTAATTAATTAAGTTTTATATCAAAATCTCCTTCTGTTCTAATTACTATTCCAGGCATACTTGATATAATAATGAATCAGTTGGTCATGGTGACCGCTCTGACTGATCTAATTCTATTTTGAACATATGAATAAAATTCAGAATATAAAGTAGAAATATATTCTAATAATTTCAAATAAGTAAATGATTGTGTCTATAGAATGAAATTAGGAATTCCTCACTAAGAAACAACTTTGACTAAAAAGAACAGAAAAGATCTCTTGGTTGAGAAAACATTTGAATTAGGTTTAAAATAAGATAAGAAGAAAATTTCTGGGAAATGATGTCCTAGACAAAGACTAAAACTTGGTAAAGTGCTTGATATAGCAGAAAAATTTATACAAGGCAGGTGGTTGTGACTTGTTGAATGATAAGAGTGAAACAGTAAACAAATGTATTCCTTTAGGAGTCATAAAATGGACTACTGAATTGGAAAAGGAAAACAGCATTTCTGACAAAATAAAAGGAATCAAATTTCTGAGTTAAGATACAAGCATCCTTTTACATTTAGTTCTAAACTCATAAAAAAAGGAAAGTAATTCCTCAGAGATTGAAAATGATCAAGGAGTTGGAATTTAGAAATGTAAACAAAACAAAAAGCCTGTGCCTCCCTTTGAAAGAGAAAGGGAACCAATGATACAGAGGATGAATGACCATGAGATTATGTTTCAATGGTACCATTAGTCCCAGATGACAGGTATGCTCTCAGCCCACTCATGGTGGGAAATAGATTGAATAAACCATTTTAAGATGAACCCCCATGAAAGTTTTTATACTCCATAAGAAAGTGGACTATTAAAAAACTTGCCTGTTGGCAAAGAAAGACAATTATGAATTCATATTGGCTTGTATAATGGTGGTTAAATAAAGTTTCTGAGGACTTGTAATTACAAATCTGCTTCTAGGAAGTTCTCTAGGAAGATTTTATTATAGTGTGACATGGAAAAGCATAAAAAGAAAATTAAATCAAAGTGTCATGGTTTAATTATCTCTGATAGGGAGAAGGAAAATAGGATGAAGGAGAGTCACCTAGAGCGTTTCAAATAAATTAGTAATATTTGGTTTCTAAAAAGATATTGCACCATGAGTAGGAGTTTGAAATATTTAATAGTGCTTTATCTTTAAAAATAATGTCTGTAACATTAATGTAAAATACAAAACCATGAAATAAATAGTTCATAGAGAAATTAATTACTTCAATATTTGACCAACAGATATCCATAAGCACAACCCCATAGGTTTACTGAGTTTTAATTTACTATTAATAATGTGAAAATACTCATGTCAGAACTTACCTATCCAAGATAACTGTTAGTTATTTCTATTCAATTTTCTCTTGATTCCTTAGCTTTCAAGCTGGTAATCACCAATCACTATCATAATCATCATGTGTAAATTTACTCCTTTAATAAGCCATGAGATTTTTCAGGTCCTAATATACATCAAATTTGTGTTGTATTCCCCACAGTACCAAGTCCAGAATTTGCATACAGCATATAATACCATCAACAGTTTTAATATACATAGATTTTTAACCAGCATTAGATTTATTTTTAAAGGGTTGAGAAATAATCTATCCTAGAAGAGCTAATAATTTAATTAGCTAAGGGAAGCATATGAAATAATGGTATTATTAATATTTAATATAAAAATTACCTAAGAAGCTCTTTTCTGCCTCTTTTCTGCCGAGCCAGCTCTGAACAACAAGGAACCTCTCCAGGACCCGCACCCGGTAAGATGTCCCCATGCGACCCATGTGGGGCCAATCAAGCCAGGCGATTGGGCACCCAGAGACTTTAAAAGAACACCAACCATGCGCTCTGCTTCTTTTCTGTCGAGCAGGCTCCGAACCACAAGGAACCTATCCAGGAACTGCACCCAAAAAGCGCGGCTGTGGCGGAGCCACCATGCTTACCTTGTAACCCCCGAATTCCATTACTGCACATTGTAAGAAGCAATCTAAAGCCCCCCCCCCAAAAAAAAAGAAATATTATGTATTAAGTTCTGGGGACTTGAGGGACAAAGTAATTGTACATGGGTTCTGTTTTATTTTTCTTAATGTTCTTTGGCTAAAAGTTCAAAGTTAAGATATCAGCAAGGGGACTTCTGAGAATTCTGTTCATGGGTGATTGTCCTTCCACTGTAACTTTACCTTGTCCTCTTTCTTTGCATCTTTGTTCTCATAATTAAAAATAAAAAATTAAAAAAATTACCTAAGAAAAGAAATTTTGGTGGGGGAGAATAATAATGTTTGGAGATTAATGGTTAGACTCATGTCAAAATAACCTAAAATGTTCCTGGGATGAATTGAGTGAAAGAACAGAATTTACTATTTTCTGGTTGAAGAATCTCAGATAGCTCTGAATTAGCCCTTCTCCATAATCCTTAGTTCTTTAATAATGATTACCACATTATAAATATTTTCATTAATAAAAACTCTTTGAAAACTGAGAATGACATGAACTTGCTTAATTAGGTGTACCAAAAGAAAACCAATATAATACACTGAAGCAATTGATAACCTTAATAACCTTAATATACCTAAGGAGTTATAAGCATTTAGTCAGAGGTTCTATATAAAATGTTACCACTAAGGATTTTGAGGAAATCCTAAATGAGGGTTTTGAATTAGCATGATGTGCTAAATGGAATTTAAAATTGAAGTTTTTTAATCATGATTGGTGTGGATGTGGGGGAAAGGAACCCACATCCAGTGTTCATGAGAATGTTAACTGGCTCAGTGCCCTTGAAAAACAATATGGATACACTTTTCAAAAAACTAAGAATCAAGTTTCCATACTACCCAGCAATTCTGATTCTTAAAATCTACTCCAAGAATCCCAAAATTCTACTCAGAAAGATATCTGTGTTCACATTTTCAGTGTAGCACTATTTACAATAGCCGGAATATGCTAAATGAAGTTAATCAGATGGATATGATAGATACGAAATGATTTCTCTTACATGGGGGTATAAAAAAAAGACATAGTAAGGAAATAGCAAATAATCAGCCGCAATAGAACCAGGTCTGGCCTGGAGAGGTGTGCAGAGAGATAACTGGGACTACAATAGGGAAAGTAAGTGGGCATTCCTGTGGAGAGTGTGATATTGTAACATTGTACCCATAAAATCCTACCATAACAGTACTATAAATCATGGTGCTTGAATTTTTTGTGTATCTTAGCTCTAAAACTGCTTGGAGATCATTATTAACATCTGGGATACATTTTCAAAATGCAAGTAACTATATTAGGTGAAAATATTAAAAACCAAAGAAATGATACTTAATGTTATAATAATGTAATGGTAGGAAATATTGAAGCCTGAGAATAAGAGATGGAATTATAGAAAAGACACCTGCATTAGATTTCCAAAGAAAAGATAAAACAAAGGAATAGAGAAAGTAGAGAAAAACAAATGTTTGATGGAAGAAAATAGGTTGAACACAGAGAAGGCTACTCACATCATTACTTATATATGCTCAAGGAAAGCTAGCACACATTTAATGGCAATCTGAGTAAAACTCAGTTTTATAAATAATTCTGTGATATATTCTTAATTTAAATATTAATTGACACTAGGAGTTCTGTTTATTTAAATTAACTTGTTTATGACTACCCTCGTTAATGTATATAATAGTTCCTATTATTCACAATTCACCAATCTGTCCACTTGCATCAGGATATCTGGAAAATTGGTTTGTGTATGTATGTGTTCATACATGTTGTATTTATAACAATAAGTTTGAGAAAATATAAGGAACCAGCCTTCTTTTTTTACTATTTTATTTTTATTAATATATTTATTTAAGCACCATGATTGCAAACATATTTGTAGTTTAAAATAACAGTAAAAAATTAGTATACCCCCTTTCCAGTGCATCCTTCCACCACAAATGCCCCCAACACACTCACTCCCTCTCAACCCCCACCTGTATTCAAGACAGGCATTCTACTTCACTCACTACCATTGTCATGATTATTGTTAGAGTAGTTATTTCTCTAACTACACTCACCTCCCTTTGTGGTAAGCTTCATTTCTTAGACTGATCCTTCCCTCATCTCTATTGTCTCTGGTTATTCTTACAATAATGCTCTTTTGCTGGGCATTATCTTTGAATGAATGTGTCTAGAACTGATACAGTTGCTAATGGTTCCAACTGACCTGATCTCTAATAACAGTCTGAATCAATGCTGACCCATAGCTTTTTGACAGTGATTGAGTTGGGAAGGGATGTCATGAGAGCCAAGATTAACAATATGGCTACCAATCCCATAAGCATCAGAGCACCATTCAGTAGATTGAGAGTTGATTCAGCTGAGACTGTTGACAGGTTGAGGCACTCAGAAGATTAAGTAATAAAAGGATGCATGCTGCATTGCAATCACAGATCAGTAGTTTCCTGCTGCAAGAATAGTAAGACTATTTAGCATTTATATGGAACTTTTCGATCATTAATTAGTTAATCCACCTAACTCCCTTGTGAGAAGAGTATTTTTAGTTCTTTTTGTTTCCAGATGAGGAGCCAAAGACATACCTAGGTTTAGAAACTTTCCCAGAGCAAAACATCAAGTTATTTAAAGAGTGTGATGGGAATACAAAGTTTCTAAATTTTGCATAGTCCCTAAATGTCATTTGGTCTTTGGGGAAAGATGATTAAGTTGATCTTTAGAGAAAGGTGACTTTTTGCTAAAGAAACTTTAAACTATTGTGCTAATAAGACCTGTTTGTGGGACTTTCCATTTAAGTCACTGATGACTTTATGCACTTTGAAACAATAAACATGACATAACATCTGTGGTAGTAACACATTTGTGAGCTAGATGCATGGATCTGCTAGTGTCTTCCACCTGCCCAGGCCTGAATTTACTATTATTTATAGGGATTTCAGCATTGTACTTTGGAAAAGAGTGTAATTGGAGCAATGACGTGAAATGAAGAAGGTAAGAGAGAAAAAATACTAGAGATTATTCCTACAATTCCTTGAAAAGGGTGGCTCAAAAGGATTAGATGGTTCATCTGACCTTCAGTTAATTAGTAACTCATTCAGCTTTAGGCAATATAACAAAAAGAAAATTAATTGCCTGGCCTCACTCTCTTCTAATCTTTTAGCAGTCAATTGAAAGACAATATAAGGCAATGAATGAGTCTACTGACATAACCCATTTATTGGATGACCATATTTCTGGGTTTACTTGGAAACATATCAATTTATATCCTGTTCATGACATGAAAAAAACTCTTCCCTTTTCCTCCCAACAGTTTCACTATGGACCATAAATTTCATTTCCATTCAATTTGTAATGGTTGCCTCCAGATTCTGAAAAAAAAAATGTTTGGAGAATGGTATTCAAGAGAGAAACAGAAGAAATTCCACATAAAATTTTTCAGAATAAAAACAAAGATTTCAATGCCAACCAAATTGCCCAAGGTCAGAAAACTAGTGAGGATCAGTGTTGTGCTGAATACAGACTGTATAAAGCATAGTTCAAGAAGCCAGAAGGAACCACTGCTGTAGAAGGTACTTGACCTGAAGAAAATATTTACCTTACCAAGGAAATAAAGTTTGTTTTGAGACCTCATGGCTTAATAGTCAGGATTATGGGAAGAATTTTAGTTGGCTTTAGAAAATCTAGCATAATCAGATCCTATATTTTGGTTTTATTATTGCCTATAGTTCACACACTTATAAATAGAACTTGGGGGCAAATCTGTGGTACTCATGTCAAGAGGATTTCCTAGATACCCCCTTAAAGAAGTATATCAAATCTTCTCATTTCCACAGACTTCTTAGATGTATAATTCAACACTGTACAAATAAAAAGTGTTCAGTTCACACCATGATTTTTCTCCATTTCAGTCAATTCTCCATGGTACTTGATGGAGTGAATATTCCAATGATAAGTAGAACCGAAGGTAATAAGCAAAGTCTAAGGCTGTTTTATGGCTCTGATTATATTGAAATAAAGTCTTCTGGAGAGGAAAATTTGGGCCCCACAAGGTAATCTAAGAGCCTCACACAAACTTTAAGAGGCTCAGCTTTACTTTGCCTATTATAGATTGGGAGCAAGCCATGCACACTTAACCATGACTCTTGGCAAAAAGTTGTGCCTTTCTGAGAATATGTTTACTTAAAACAAGTACAGTAAGACTGATACTATATAAAATGTGTTGGATAAAATTTGTTGCTATTATCAGAAATTATTAACTGAGGGTTTAATTTTTCTGTTGTTTGATTTTTGGCCCTGGTGGAGGTTCTCAGAACTTACTCCTGACTCTGTACTCAGGATTTACATCTGGTGGTGCTTGAGGGACCAGATGCAGTGCTGGGGATTGAACTCAGATATGTTTTTGCAAAGCAAACACCCTGCTGTCTGCACTCTCTCTGGGCTTAGAATTTAATACTTTTACTTAGAAAAATTATGCAAATATATGCAAACCATTGAAAGCTTAAATATCGTCAGTTACTTTTAAAAGACATTAAAAATAAAATATTGAGGCAGATGTGGATGGAACCTATGGATGAAAAATATCTATGGACATATATACATATGTATTCTCTCTATAATATTTAATTATTTTATATGTAACTTTAAATTATATAATTTATATATATAATATTATCTCTATAATACTAACTTAGTTTTAAATGTGACTGATAATTCTATAAGAGAATAAAATTGTCATATCTCCAGGCATCACTATTAATTTCAGCTACCTAAAGTACTACCAAGTACCTGTACTTGGATGACCCAAGTGATAAGATGACTTGGTCACATCAATTTTAGAAAAACTTAAAGATTTCTCTGTTAAACAGACATTTTTCAAGGAACTTTTATATTTCAGAGCTGTGGAATTTTTTGCCCAAGTATTATTTAGCTTACACTTGAACTCTTTAGTTCTCTTCTCAAACTGCTCATTCCAATGTTGGCTTTGCAAATCCTTATAAAACAAATGAGAGCAAGAGTGTGTCCATAAAATATTTTGCTGTGCAAATAGAAAATCTTTTACAGAGAGTCAGCTGGCTTTAAAACTATGGAGTTTTAGCTTGAGGATAGTACAGAAGGTAAGTGTGCATCTGAAATGTAACAAACTGAAGTTCAATCCCTTATTTTCTCCTTTCCTCAAAACCCCACAAGGAGTGATCTCTGAGCACAGAGCTAGTAAGTAGTAAGTAGTCATAAGCACTGTTGGGTATGGTTCCAAAAGGAAAAAAAAACTATGGAGTTCAAAGTGATCTCAGAGGTAGTTGTCAAATATTAAAATGAAACTGCAAATCAACCATTCATTCCAATAAATTAATTGAGGGAGAGTAGTCAGATTTGAAATAATAGGGTTAATTCTTCATCAACATCCCTATATATAATCCTTATTTTTAATTAATTTCTCCATTGATTCCTTTATTTATGTAAAGTTGTTCTGTATTCATGCCAATTCTTTTGCCCTTGAAAATTGTCATAGTCCTCCTTTTTCCTTTCAATGCTAAATAAAGAAACAATAGTTGTATTCTCAATTACTCTTTTGTTTTGCTTCTCATGTTTAGGTCACCTGATAAAGTTTTACTTTCAGCCTTCACAAGTTTACTTTATTTTTTAACAGATAATTAATTCTTTATTATATCCAAAACAGCACAATAAAAACATCCCTAACAGTACATAAACATACATATAAAATATAAACTATCTCCAATATTTTTCCTCTATATGGTAGCACATCAGTATATGCACTAGAAAGTACTGTTGATAGGACAAGCATAACTGATTAAGGCAATGTCCTAATTAGCCAAACAGTAACATTCAAAGACCGGGTCAACAACAATTTCGGTCCGAAAGCAGTATTAAAAAGATTTCTTACGTAGCTAGGATTCACATACTCCATTCTCCAGTTTACTTTAGAGTACATTCCATTAAAGTTACCACAGATTTTGTTAATGCTAAATGCAATAGTATGTTACCCTATGATCCCAACTCAGTAATATTTGTGAACATCCTCTTTATCTCAGAAAGCCTCTCAACATCTGATTTTAATAATAGCATTGTAGTTTTCTTCTTATTTCTCAATCCATCAAATGCTCTCTTCTTTTTGTATATTGTTTTAATTCACTGACAACCAAATCTTAGCCAATATCTTTTATTATTATTGCTCTGACGTAATGTTATTACTTCAATGTAAATTACCTCACTATTATTTTAACAATATTAACAGTTCTCTGTAGAAACACATCTAACAAAACCCCAAAGAGTTGAACTTCCACACGATCCATAATTCCACTTCTAAGAATTTACTTCTAGAACCCAAAACACTCTTTAAAAAAGACAGTTGTGCCCTTTTTTATTAGAGCAAAAGTCACAGTAACCAAGATCTGAAAACAATCCAAGTATTCATGAAAATATGACTAGATAACAAAAGTTATCTATATATGAACAATGAAGTACCACTAGGTTATAAGAAAATATTAATGTATGTCATTTGTCTCTACTTGAATAGAAATAAGATATAACATGCTGAGGGAACTCACTCAGAAGGAGAGGAACAAACACAGAAAAAAAATCTCTCATGGGGCCTGGGAGATAGCATGGAGGTAAGACGTTTGCCTTTCATGCAAAAGGTCATCGGTTCGAATCCCGGTGTCCCATATGGTCCCCCATGCCTGCCAGGAGTAATTTCTGAGCATGGAGCCAGGAGTAACCCGTGAGCACTACCGGGTGTGACCCAAAAACCACACACACACAAAAAAATCTCTCATACATGGGATATCAAGAAACTAAAGGAGAACATATGGCCAAAGACAATGTAAACGGAGGATTGGTCTACAGAATTGAGAGGGTACATTTGTAGAGGCAATGGGAAGGGTCCTTTGTGATACTGGAGGAAAAAAATGGGCACTCTGCTGGTGAGTTTGGTGTTAGAATGATGTACACATAAAACTTATTAACAGCATTGTAAATCACAATAAAAATCTCAATAAAATTTTGGAAAATATTCTATATCAGTATCTGAATTATTTTTGACCAAACCCTGTAGTACTTAGGGATCACTCCTGGCTTATGCTGAGATCAGTACTGTAAGGGCTCAGGGAACCATATGTGCTAAGGACAGAAGTTGGTTGAAACACATGCAAGGCAAGTGCCTACCTATTGTACTAGCTCTCTCTCTCTCTCTCTCTCTCTCTCTCTCTCTCTCTCTCTCTCTCTTTTGTTTTTTGCTTTTTGGTTTTTATTTTTAGGGTCACACCCGGCAGTGCTCAGGGGTTCCTCCTGACTCAACACTCAGAAATCGCCCCTGGCAGCATGGGGGACCATATGGGATACCGGGATTTGAACCACTATCCTTCTGCATACAAGGCAAACACTCTACCTCCATGCTATCTCTCCAGCCCCTGTACTATCTCTTTTAACCTTACCTATAGTCTTGCCTTTTAATTTACAACCCAACCAAATATTTTGTTACTTTTGTACTTTTCCATACAATGATGTATTAGTACCAAAAGCTGAGTTTGTCACAATATAAATCATTAGTATACTTTCTATATTGTTCTATATTTACTATTTCAGGTCAGTATCCTGACATCTGCTCATTTAAATGACGAATTTTAGGTTCCAGAAAATTATTTCACTATGTAAGTTGATTGTCTCTCACCCAGTAGACCCAGGTTAGATCCTGGTACCACATATTGTCCTCCAAGCAGCCAGAAGTGATCCTGAACACAGAACTCTGAGAAAACCCTGGGGAAGCCAAGTATGGCCCCCCAAATGTACAAAAACAAATATAAACAAAACATTTTAGCTTGAGCCAGGGAGATAGAACAGGTAAGGTGTTTGCCTTGTAAACAGCTTAACTTGTTTCAGTTTCTACCATTGCATAATGTTTTCTAATAACTCCCAGAGTGAACCCTAAGCAAAAAGTCAGAAGTGAGCCCTGAGTATAGCCAAATGTGGCCCAAGTAAATGAATAAATAAATAAATAAATAAATAAAACATGAAAAAATACAAAACAGAAAAATGAAAGAAAAAGAAATTTTAGCTAGTTTAACAATTTTCTTTTCTTCTCAACTCACCCCTAAGGCAATAGTGAGTTTTTTTCATAATATTCTATCTTTGTAGGAAATCTTAAATTTTTTAATTGAGCCTTTTCAGCTGTTCTGATCAATATTTCTTTAACGATCTCAACAATTTTTCCTATTCATCCTATTCATCAGTGTATAGCCAAAATTATTATCATGTAAATAATGATATTATTATATTATATATTAATATATATTAATGTGTTGAGTCACATGCAAGGCAAATGCCTACCTATTATGTTCTCTCTCTTACTCTCATCTATATTCTTACCTTATAATTTAATTAAAATTAATTAAAATAATTAATATGATATAACATAGTAATGTAATAATTTTATTATCATTATAAATTATGATATATGATAAATGTACTCAAAAACTTTTATTGGGTCAGTCTGGAGAGCTATCTCAATAGACTAAGAATATGCTTTAGATGTATAAATCCCAATTTTGTTACTACCACCACATGGACCCCAAACCCTGTCAAGAGTATATTGAATGACATCTATACTATGAACATAATCTCAAAGCACCCTGACCACAGAATTAGGCATTCTCCCTGAAAAACAAATAAACAAGCAAACAAACCCATATGACTCATTTTGTCTTTCAGCTAGTTTATTTTAAAAATTGACACCTTTCATAATCTTGTAACTCCCATATTTACGTTATTCAGTCTCCTCTCTCTCCTCCTTGAACCATGTTAATAGTTTAAATTTGCTGTTAATACCCTAAATTTCAATTCTATCTTGGAGCTTCCATGAAATTCTAATTATCTTAGTTAAATATAAAATAAAGATATTGGTGAGAATTTATGGACTTAAAATTAGTACTGTATTTATAGGTAAGTATTGTTAATCTTCTCTTCATGTTTTACTTCGTGAAATACAGCTTTGCTTTTCTTCAGTTGTCCTATAATGGAATACCTCGGAAGGTTGAACTTTCTCATATTGATATAGATATAGAGAAAATTTATATATCTTTTTTTGCTAGCACTCTGCTGGTCCATAATACACACTAATTAAGAATAATCAGTGGGGAGCCGGGCGGTGGCACTGAAGGTAAGGTGCCTGCACTAACCTAGGACGGACCGTGGTTCTATCCCCCGGTTTCCCATATTGTCCCCTGTGCCTGCCAGGAGCGACTTATGAGTGAATAGCCAGGAGTAACTCCTGAGCGTCACCGGGTGTGGCCCCAAAAAAACAAAAACAAAAAAAAAAGAATAATCAGCAATAAATGGAATAATATAACATACATGATTCTTCATAAAATTGCACTTTTGAAAGGGCTACCAAGATCTTGCTGAGATCATCAACTCAAGACACAGGTGGATACACTGCAGTACCAGAAAAGTGCTGCAGAGCCTGCTCACTTTACAAAATGGTTTATTGTGCCAATCTCATCTGCCTAGCCCATCAACCCTAATTATAACCAACTGATTCTATTAGCTTCTTAAACCTATTTCAGGAGAGAGTGCATTATCCTGTGCAACCATCGTCAAGTAATAGAGTTATGTTTTTTCTACGTCAGGCTCCATTCTAGCCAGCCAAGCAGAAAGAACATTTTGCATTAATAGAATTGTATAGTTTTCATTTTTTAAAAACTTTGTTTCTTTAGACAATTATTTTGGTTTGCAAAAATCCAAAATAGGTCTGGAATTTATTATTTTTTTAGAGGGATGAGCCTCACAACATCAAAAGAGAACATTTGATTTCAAGCTGTCAGGGAAAAACCAACCTTTATTCTGTGAAACTTATTAACTGGAGGTAATGGAGAAGGAAGGGTGTCAGAATAATGTAATTGCTGCCTTTATGCTTTATGCATAACACTGTGCCTTTAGGCTATTTAAATATACTTCCAATCCAGAAAGATACTGCTATTCTCTATTCCCCAAGGTTCTATAGTAATATAACATGAAGTTTAATGTAAGTATCAGGACAGATTGAGCAGTGAAATAAGAAAGACAAACAGGTTTTCTATTTTTTCTGCTCCTTGGCAGTGACTGGTCTCAAAGGTGTTTGTTTGTTAATAGGAACTCCCTAATCTGTTAAATAGAAGAAAACAATAAAGGTGAGTTTTCAAGATCAAACCATGATTCTTAAATAGCTTCAAAATAAACAAGTTACAGATTTTATTTAACTCTATAATGAACAAAATGGTCAGATGCTGCAACCAGTTCAGAGGAAAATTTAAAGAATTCTTGCTTTCATGCATTACATATGGTAGGAAAACAAAAGCAGAAATGGAGGCACAAGCTTTCTTTCTTTCTTTTTTTTTTCAGAACTTAAGTAGGGTAGTTGAACATCTGCTAAAATTTATTGGTAAATTAACAAGGATATATCTTCATTGCTATCAATTTCTATCTATGTACAACTTAACAGAATTAACACAAATTATTTGAGAATCGGAATCAGATTTAGGGGCTGGAGCAATAGCATAGTGGATAAGGCATTTGCCTTGCACGTGGTCGACCCAGGTTCAACCAATCCCTCTCATCCCATATGGTCCCCTGAGCTTGCCAGGAGTATGTTCTGAGCACAGAGACTGGAGTAATCCCTGAGTACTGCCTGGCATGGAACCACCCCCCCCAATGAAAAGAATCACAGAGTTTAAAAAGATTTTTCTATGGAAGTAAAACTATTTACCTACAAAAACCTTCTTAATTATATGTAAAATATAAAGTACTGCCTCTGATTTGAAGAAACTTCGCTTTCTTAAAGATGTGCAGTAAGGAAAATAAATTTCAAAAGATCAGTTGTAGTATTTTGCTGGGGCAAAGAGGAGGTGGAAGAGGGCTAACATAAATAATTAATTTCATTCTTAAATTAAAAAAAATCAGATGTGGGGCCCGGGAGAGAGCATGGAGGTAAGGCGTTTGCCTTTCATGCCAAAGGTCATCGGTTTGAATCCCGGTGCCCCATATGGTCCCCCGTGTCTGCCAGGAGCAATTTCTGAGCATGGAGCCAGGAGTAACCCCTGAGCACTGCCGGGTGTGACCCAAAAACCAAAAAAAAAAAAAAAATCAGATGTAGTTTGTGTTTGTGTGTGAATGTGAGTGTAAATTTGTATAAAGTTAACTTAAGCATAAGCTTTATGAATCAGGTTAAAAGGAAAATACTCAGTGTATTGAGTGATTTAAGATTCAAGGGATGTATAGATAGTACAGTAAGGAGGGTGCATGCATTGTATGTGGCTTACGCAGATTCTAAACTGAGTAATCCATATGGTCCCCTGTAACCATGCAGGAGTGATCCCTAAACACAGAGCCAGGAGTAAACCATGGGCACTGCCAGAGAAAAAAGTTTTTTGTATACACTTATTTAGTCTTTCATAGGGGAGATGTGTATCCTATTTTCTTCCATCTTAAAAATGAAAGAGAAGTTCTTGCTTTAATACACAGAATTATATTTAAAGCATCCAGTCAGCAGCAGGAGGACAGGATGTGGTGGTAAGAAATGACGGGTGGGCCACCAGTAATTCTGGTTAAGTGATAAAACAAGCTTGGACCATGCTTTGTCAAGAATATTCCAGGAGGTTCTTGCAAACTGTCAGGGTGGCCTTGGTCATCTTTGGTGCTTGTAGGGCTCTTGTATTCCACCAACTGGAACTCTAGATCTAGAATCACCAAAATGGCTTGCACCACCTCCCACAGCAGCACTTGAGAGGCCTCCTTTCTAGTCTCTTTCCTACCCAAATCCCAAAAGGCTGATCAGTTCTTCCCTAAGAATTAAAATTTCACCTAGTCTAAATGTCAATTGCAGTCAAACAGAAACTCAGTGACCAGATTTGAAACACAATATAAAGTGACATGCATAGTATTCTATAATTAATGATTGTTTAAACCACAGTGTCAAAAAATGTGGGGTGAGAGCAAAATGCCTGACCAAATAGGCAGGGGAGAAGGGAAACGGGGAGGGAGGCACTGGTGGCTGGAAAAGTGCACTGGTGAATAGTGGTGTATGTCGTTTGACTGAAAATCTAAGTTTGAACGATTTTGTAACCATGATGATTAAGTTAAATAATTTATGAAATAAAAATTAAAAATATATTTGAAATAAAAAAGAAATTGTGAAATAATCGGCACATTATAAATCATGTGCTAACGTGGTTGTTGAAAAACTTAAAATAACATGATACCATAAGCATGGACTTCACAAAAAACTCTGGACATTCAGCAAAATATGGACGATTGAGAATGAAGTGAAGAATAAACAGACTTTTCTACTTGTTAGTTCCTTTCTGCTGGAAAACTGCTTATTTGGTGCTAGAAGTTTTTTCCCCAGTTCCATAAGATAAGGCCTGTGTTGCTTACCTTAGTTGACAAAACTAACTTCACCGTAAAACTGGAACTAGCTGTTACGAATGTTTACACACCAAATTTGTTCACTTCATTAATATATTATTTTAAAAATGTTGTTGTTGCTGATTTTCTCTCTCTTCAATTTGAGTTACATTTCCTAAAGTTTTTTTTTAATTGAGTCATTTTCTTTCCAGCATATAGTATTTCCTTATAGCTCCTAAAGATCCATATGAACACTTACTAGATCTGTATGAATCAGGAGAAATCCCATTTTAGTAAATGCATCAATGCACCAAGAGTACTCTTACACAAAGGATCAAGGTTTGGGGCATGTAGTAAACCATATATTGAATTTTTATTATTATTTTTATTTATATTTTCTTGACTATTGAAAACATTTGTATTCTTTTTTATATCATATAGGAGGTGCTTTTAATGTGTCAGATACTTTGCAAATCAATTTACAGACAATTTTCTAATCTCTCCACTTTTAAAAATGAGTGAATAATTCTGGCAAGCTTATGTACTTAGGAAGGTCACTTTAGCAAATAAATTAAAAAAAAAACTAATATCCAAATACAAGCCTGACTCCAATAGTCAAGTTTATTCAACCATAACAGTGCTTTTTAACCTATTTAGTTTATTATGGAGTTCTAATTTGCTCCCAAGCATTATCCAATTCCCTGCTTTCTCTGATAACTTGGCAATATTTCCATTTCAATTAGTTCAATCTACTACTTTGCTGCCCTTTGCCCTTATGTCAGTTTTAGGGAATTATGCACCTCCATCAACAAGGATAACGGTGGCCACATAGGCTATCATGCTGTCTTCTTCAATACCAAAACAACCAAAAAACATAATCTCACATTTTCTGTCTAAATATTTCTCATGAGTCATGAGTATGAAGGTAAGAATTTCACCAATATCCTGATTGTTTCTAAACTGAAATATGATAATGTGAACCTGATATTTTAGACCAAAAGGTTTAATCATAACTCTGTCACATCATTGTTTAATGTACTTTGATTTCTTCATCTATAGGCCTAATAGTGATATTCGTGAAGTCTAGGGAAAAACTACAAATCATAGTTCACATAGTACATTTACATTTAAGAGTAGTACACATAATGTACTTCTCTCATCCTAGAAAATTTATACTTAGAACTTTCAGGGCTTCATATCATACCGTGATAATACTGGATTGTTTGGGTTGTTTTACTTTTCTTTTTTTGCATTCTACCCTTTCAACAAGAAAAGAAAGTTTTTGCCATTTTGATTCATAATTCAAGTTTTTGTCTATGACTCTCTTAAACAAAACACCATTGAGCATCTTCTGATCATCTTGTTGACTATTTTTCTTCATCCAATAAATTCTTTGTCCACTGGGAGGAGAGCCGGAATAGGGTCAAAACACGGTCCAGTATAGTATAGAGCCCAAGACAGAGATATATCTTTCGTGGCCCTAGAGTGGCCCTCTTATCAATATGTTAATGATAATAATGCAATGTAAAGTGCTGTAAGCAGTAATAAGATAGATTTTAAATATGTAAGCATACATAGAACATCCTCATAAAATGTTCCAAATATCTGTTTGTTGTTATCATTAACTTTAACTTCAGTGCCAACAATTATAAATCTAATTTTCATACAAATAAAAACAATGTGTTCTAAGATGTATCTAGTATCAAATAATAATTTGAAACATAACCACAAAATACAGAATCATCTTATTTAAAAAATCAATATACTCTTGCCTATGTTTTTTATTTCCAAAGAACTGGAAAAAAGCAAGATTGATATTATATGCAAGCAAATGTTCAATACTATGAACACAAGTTATATATACTAAGGCAGTTGAGGATCTAAAGATTAACCTCAGTGTCAGCGATCTGAAGATAATTAAGATACAAATCATACTTGTCAGCCAGGTAACTACAGACTGGTACAATTTACAATTTGTTTTTGGTGTTTGTAATGAAAGTAAGGGACTACCACTTAATTCTATTATCAATTCTATTAAAATATCTAAAAAAGGGACCAGAGCAATAGTACACAAATGATTAGGGTACTTGCCTTGCACTTGGCCAATGAGACTTCAGTCATTGAAATTCCATATGATCAGTTGAGCTCTGGGAAGAGCAATTTCTGAATGCTGAGCCAGGAATCACTCCTGTGTATCACCAAATATGGCAAAAAACCCCTAAACAAACAATAATATCTAAAAGAAATTTAATGATCTATAGAATTTTATGAAGAACAAGTAGCTAGAAAATAATCACAAGAACATATAAAGTAATTATAGTGTGACCAACATAGAATATTTGAGCTAAATAATAAAAACAATGTGGTTTTCTTTATCAAGTACTTTCCATACTTGAAGTTAGTGTCATTATTTAGCTACAGAAACTAAAACTCAAGTTAAACGACTTCTAAAGTAAGTTTACAAGTAGCAAAGTGGAATTTAACTTAAGGTATTTTACTCATAATACTCTTACACCATAAAATGTACCTTTTTGGTTGAAGGGAGTGTATTTGGGCCACACTAAGCAGCGTTTAGCACTTACTTTTGGCAGTGCACTCAGAGACCACTCCTGGCAGGGCTTGGAGGGATCATATAGGTGCTGTGGATTGAATTAGGTCAGTCACTTGTCAGGTAAATGCCATAGCTGCTGTACTATAATTTGAACCCATTACTTTCTTAATGTATAATGCATTTGGGAAAAAGCATATCATAGTTACATATGCTACCTAAAGATTGCCACCGATGTATTCATTGCTTTGTATGAACCTCTCACATCTAGTATTGCCTATTTGGTTCTTACTTGGACTGTTAAAACTCCACAAATGGACACATTATAGTTCCTAGGTTAAGATGTTATACTAAATCATCATAAAATTTGCACTTACACATGTGTAAGTGCACATGCACACACCAATCTTTAACAGAATCCATTTTGTATTATACATTGAATAGAGTCTCTTTGCTACAGTCCTCATCTATAAAGTCGACTTTTTATTTATAATTCTTGAGCAGGATAGTAGACTTTAATATTTTTGACACTGGTCCTCTTCTCCTTTGAAGCGCTTTGTCCTCTTTCATCCTGTGGCTGTTGTGTTCCTGCCACCTGGCTGCTCACAGAAGAGGAGCAGATTCTAGAACATCACTTCCCAAGGTGAAGTATATCCATTTCAATCTCTAAATGAGGAAATTGCTGGTGCAGAAAATCACTAAACAGAAAGACATCTCCTTCAAATGTCCCCAAGAAAGGACACATTCCATGGCAGAGGAATGAGAAAGTGACAACCATTATAAGGGCACCAACACAAGAAACTTCTGCTCATTTCAAAATCCCAGTCAGATTCTCAAATCTCTTCAACTTGGCTTCTTTGTTTGGGCCACACCCAGTGATGCTCAGGGATTACTCCTGGATATGTGCCCGGAAATCGCTCCTAGCTTGTGGGACCAAATGGGACTCCAGGAGATCGAACCACAGTCCATCCTAGGTTAGCTCGAACAAGGCAAATGCCCTACCACTTTTGCCACTGCTCTGGCCCCAGGGGAAAACTGGGTTCTGAAAGAAGAACTATTCCAGACTTTATCACATCATCTTGGAAGTGATACAAAAAATAGTCCTTGCTTTTGACAAACCAATCTTTTGGGATTTTGACATACAGAAAGTCATACTTAATGAAGGCCAAATAACTTCAATTTACTTCATAAATATACCCCACTTTACTTTGGTATGATTTCCTTGATGTGTCCATTTTTCTTATATAAAGCTCTGTTTCCCAGAAATAAGATGTGGAAATATTATTTGACTTGATACAATACTTCCAATGTATTCCAATTATTTGCCTCATTGTCTTCAAAACCTCCATGAGTCTGTTTTGTTATTGACAAAAGGAAGTAACAATAACTGATATTGTTTTTGTGCAAGAAAAAATGTTATGTTATATATAACAGATATAGATAGATAGATAGATAGATAGATAGATAGATAGATAGATAGATAGATAGATAGATAGATAGATAGATAGATAGGACACCTCTTCATTAGATAACACTATCCGGGCACTAGATGTCTAGACTGGTGTAAGCTAGTTTCATCTGTTCAATATATCTTCATTTCAATATAGACCCTTTAAAAGCAAATTGAAAGCAATTAACAAATGGTATGAAAGCCAAGAATATAGATGTCTCTTTTTTCTCCTAATATTTTTGTGCTGTTACATTATATAGTGTATGTCAGTAACAAGTTCCCATGTGTATGTGTGAGGGTTGTGAGGTTGAGAATGAAATATGACTCATGTTTGCCCAAGAGAAAGAGTGAACTCCTCGTACATTTGATTTCTGTGATTGAATATTCCTTTTGATTCCTCTGTGTTGGCAAATAGTTGAGAGTTAAGTATATCTAATATTTACTAAAGATTGCTTATAGGACTTTCCAGAGGTATGATTACTAAGTGACAATCAAGTTTGAATAGTTAGGCTGGTGAGTGACTGACATATTTAAATATGGTAAACATGAAGACTTTTCATCCAAAAGACTCATTCCCTTTCCAGCATTGATGAGAGATGGGTCATGTCAAAACCAAATGAGAATGTACATTTCAATCAAAAATAAGACTCTCAGAAGAGAACTCATATTTAAATCTGAATATGCTTTGTTTTTCCCCTTTCCCTTCATTTATATTTTTCACTAGAGACTGTTATTTAATTATTACTTTCCTTTATAGTTATACATTCTACATAAAAATTACAACTAACAATCAGTACATACTATACAATTCAATTTACCTTTAAGGTGTCTCCTCCAGACTCCTGGCACTGAAGTCTCTTATCTAACTTTGTGCCTCTGGAAAAGCTACGTTTCTTTTCTCTAGATGTAGTTTTGAAAATGGTGACCTTCCCTGATAATACTCATGCATATGCCCTTACATTAATTACAGCAAAATTAAAAAATAGCAAATTAAAAACTGGTAATATTCAGATTGAGAACACATCTCTTGTATCATCTCATAAGCAGACATACACAATCAAATCAGTTTTCAACTCAATAAAACTCAATAAAATCAAGGGAGCTTCACACACTAGGAAAAAGAAATGATTTTGAAGAGGAAAAGAAAGTAATTTAAGTTCCCAAAATCTCTTGATAGTTAACTGAAGTCAGATTTGCATAATTTGAAAACATTTTACACATTATAAGGGAAGTTCCTCCTTTTATTGAATGCATCACAAAGCTGGATCACAAAGTAATTTGTTAAATATATTATGAAAATAAAGTTAAGGAAATTATGTTATTTAATCTAATCCTCTTTTTTTCTACAAGTGAGTAATCTGAAATCTAGAGATATGAATTTATTTTCAGAATGTTACACAATATTCATGGCAGGGATGAATCTAACCAGTCTAAGAGCTTTTAATTCATGATTCCTCACATCACACTAATGCTGCCAGGCTAATTTCATATCAGTAAGTAAAAATCTTTGGTAGGAATATAAATTTTCCCAAATAAATATTAGAACATGACTGTTTCAGCATAAAATAGCTAACATTTACTATTTTTAGAAATGAAGAGTGGGGAAGGTAGAGGTTAGGTCATACTCTGTGATTATCAAGGACTATTTGTGATTCTGTGTTTAGAAGTGACCAAAGAAGTATTTGGGGGACCCTATGAAGTACCGAGAATCAAACTGGGGTCATTGTATGCACAACTCACAACTTACATTCTATACGATCTATCCAAACATTTAATAGCACCCAAACCTGTTTCTAAAGACTTTTGCTTTTATCAATAGAGATGGGTGACTATGTAAGCAACATTGAAGAAAGAAACAGGAAAGTGTGACCATAAACTCCTTGTTACTGGGTATGGTATAGCTGGGTATGGTCCTTAAATATCATATAACAAGTAATCTTTTATAAAATGACAGCAAAGCTAAAGTAGAGACCTAAGATATTACATTAAATTCACTTCTTGCAATTTATGTGGTGTGGCAATATATTAAACAAGTTCTCCTGTTTTCTTCTTTCTTAAAAGGCTAATAAAGATATTGTGTTGAATTCATTATGAAATCCTGGCTACAGTCTTTATGCTAACATATGATGCTTTAAAAATTCAACCACCTCAAATGTCCAACCTAATTAGTTTATCACAAAACAATTCACAGAGCAGGTGGCATTGGACAAATAGCAATAGTGTGCTTGCATACACATATACCACTAACACATTGAGTATTTGTGTTTATATGTATGTGTATATATATGTATAGACATACATATATATATATATATATATATATGCACTCACTCCATTCAAAGAATCTTTTATCCTCTGAAGATCTGCAGAATGCTGAACTACTACTGTAGCTCAGTTAACAGCTGACTCTGTGACAAGGGCCTACTCATAAGAGAGAAAAGTCAATAAAAGTAAAGTGTAAGTGTACTGTTAATGACAGGTTCTTGCAGGCACTTTCCCCCAAATTATACCATTCCTATTCAAATACCATCTCAAGAGTCTCAGACAGTGTCAAGTGCAATCATTGTTATTGCAGTTGCCAAGGTAATCAATTGAAATCATAATGAAGGGAACAGAAGGAAATCAATAGAGTCTGAAATTACAAATAAAGAGAAGCTATCGTTTAAGAGCATTTGGCTGAAATCTTCCATATTAATGGAGTCAGAAATGGCTGTGTCATTCAGAAGCACTGTGGTGCATAATTCAGCTGAGTGCATTAGAACACCTAAAAGTGATTGCAACAATTAGGGCTTCCTACCAAGAATCTGTCCACCTTACAAGGCACATTGCTGAGTTGTTTATTATAGTTTCAGTGTGTTCTCATATCTTAATATTTTCAATCATCTCACAGAGCACCCTTAGATCGGAGGCAGAGTTAGCTTATAGAGAGACTTTAGGAGCTAGTAGTTAGTCCAGTTTGACTCTACATTTGGAAAGTAAAGGGACTAATATATTTTATTCTAGAAACAGCTACATTTTAAAAAATTGATTGCTTTATGTAGTTATCCAAGTAGTAGGGACTGCTAGAAACAAATTTCTTTATAGATAATAGAAAAAATGATTATTGCCTAATCCTTAATCACATGCCTGAAAGTCTATTGGGTTCTCATAGAAGAATATAAAATATTTCAATTTCACTATTATTTGTAAGAGCAAATAAATATTCCAGAAATTCCTAAGGCTATGATCAACTATACCCTAAGGCGAGAGTAAGAGCCAAATAACAATGAAGAATATATATATATGTATATATATAACCACTTTATAGAGTATATTCTGGTATATATATCAGAATATATATATATATATATATATAAAGTGGTTAAGAAAATATGAAAAAGATCATGTCACCTTTCTTATATTGACTTATCATTGGGAAGTAAAAATGACAGATTTATGGATTTCAGTAGAATTATGCTTATAATTAAGTTATTTAATATTCTGTGACAGACTCTCCATACTTTATTCCACTGATTCCTCTGTCTTCATTTATAAATAGTTTGCTTGGGAAATCCTGAACTTTTTTTATCTAAATAGTAATTAAGTGACTAAAGAGAAAAAGAGAAAGAGAGAAAAGATTAAGAACATTTATGAAGGAGTATAGTTATAGCAAAATATTATTGCTACATTACAAACAATTTATAATTCTCACATTAGCTTTGGTTGTTAGTAATCACAAATATCTTTGAAACATGTTAAGATTTTTATATGAATCATTTCCCTATCACACTTTACACTAAAAGAATCATGTAAATATATTACTAAAAAGCTATCTGGCAATTTCTTTTTTTTTTTTTTTTGGTTTTTGGGCCTCACCCAGTGACGCTCAGGGGTTACTCCTGGCTATGAGCTCAGAAGTTGCCCCTGGCCTGGGGGACCATATGGGAACCGGGGGATCGAACCGTGGTCCATCCAAGGCTAACGCGGTAAGGCAGGCACCTTACCTGCAGCGCCACCGCCCGGCCCCTATCTGGTAATTTCTATAAAGAAAATCGAAATAAATTTTTAGAAAAAAATTAGAAATTCATTCTTACTAGAGAAACTAAAGAAGTCTTTCTTAATCATATGATTTTTGAGCTGGATGCTAGATAAGCATTCTGGACCATAAGAATTCAAGAGGCATTGATTTTGATGTGTTAAGGAGATATATATTGAGATAACCAAGAATATGAATTATGATACACAATTTCAGGTTTAAAACTAATCTACTTAGAGCTGTTAAGTTAAGATTTCTTTATAAGTATCAATGCTGATATTACACTTGGAGATTTTTTAAAATGGTTTGTAATAATCACATATATAAAATTATACTTAAACATTAAGACTGTATTGCCAAATGATTATAGATTGGTCCAGTCAATAAAATTGAAAACCTTATTTTAAGAACAAAATAGATTGCAGCTTTGTGGATTTAAATAATTGCAAACAAATATGCAATAAATAGGCATATTCTTTGGTTTTTGAGGCTATGGTCTTTTTTTTGTTTTGTTTTATTTTAGGACAAAACCAGCAAGCTCTACAGGGTTACTCCTGACTCTTCGTTGAGGAATTACTCCTAGTAAAGCTTTAGGGACCATTTGGGATGCTGGGAATTGAATCAAGTCGGTCTCATAACACTCCAACCAGATAATTTATTTTCTCAATGCTAGGTCCAAATACTATTTTGTTGTCAAGGATACAGTAATCTTAGCTTTTACTTTCCAATTTAGCACCTATAGGTATTCATATCTGTATTAAAGTACATAGGCATTATATGTGGATTTCTCTTTATTTCTTTCTCTGGTTCTTGAACATCTTGTGTGCTATTTGATTACTATATCAGATTCATCTCAACTTGGACAATATATTTTAATTCTTAATTTAATTGCAATTAGAAACTGCTGAAAATATTTCAAAATACTTAAACTTCAATTAACACCACTCTGCAAAACTTTTCACTATTCATGAATCTTATTTCCCTCCTTATCATTTTGTCCCTTTTCCAAGTTTCAAAGAAAGGTATAAATAATTATGCCTATATTACAAAAGACAGATTTCATCATCCTTAAGAGTTCAATACCTACTTTATACTTCACTAGAGCATTTTTTAAAAGGAAGAACATTTTTCTCTTAAAATATCATATCAGCTGTTAAAAGAAAAATTGTTTACTTTGTTATACTTGTATCAGTAGGTCATGCTATGTGTGAAAACCACTATATATGTGTATGCATGCACATATACATATGTATATTTGTGAATAAAATCATGTGTACGTGACAAAAAATAATTTTACCAAGTTTTCAGAGAAGGTATAAAGGGATGCAATCTAAGGCCTTCAAGCTAAAAGAAATAGTTTTTAAATCAGAAATTTTGGCATCACTTGTTGAAATTTCATTTTAACAAGTCCCCAAGAGATGTATTTGTACATTGACATTTAAGAAACATTATTCTAAGAAGAGAAAGATTAGAGGTCTAAGAAACGTGTTAAAATGTTTGAAAGAGCTGCTATGGGGAATATGATAGGCAGTTGAAAAGCAAAGAATCCATTTGAAACTGAGTCTAATTAGTGTGTTTTTGGTCTGAATGTTACTTAAGTTTCTCCAGTGATATTCAGAACCTAAGAACAGAAAAAAATTATGGTTTCAGTTTAGGGTTGGGAACTGATAAAAGGAACATTTTTGAAGAACGAGATAGCGGGAAGTTCTGAAATTATGAATAAAATAGTTTTGAAATAGCTGAGCTAGGACTTATTAGAAAATCCAAGAAACTTACAAGTAAGTTAAAGCATAGGACATGCAAAACTGTGTATTTCATGAGGGCAAGAGGGAGAATAAAGGAAAAACATCAAGATATATGAATTGGTCAAGTAATATGGAAGCTGTAAGTCCTAAGATATCTATTTCAAAGTCAGAGCACATTTGAGTGATGAATTTAATCATTATTTTGTAGCTAACGTATAATAAAATGCAAATCTCAAAAACAGGAATTTGTGCAAATCAGTAATTAAGACATACTTTTTCATCAACTGGAAGTTGAAATGATCAAAATTAAAGAAGAAAGGGGTTAAGAAGTAGAAAGACTGGTGAGATGACTATTGGGATTAAGGCAATAATAATCATATCTTGAAAAAAAGACAAAAATTACATTCTTTATATTTATTTAGAGAATGGTTCCAAGAAAAGTGTATAGTCTACAGGGAGAAAAGAAAAAAGGCCAAGAGAACAAATGGAAAGAGATGGTAGAAAAAGTCTGAATAAAGGTTTTCCTGTAGTTTTAAAAAATTGAAGGGTCAGCTAGCTTGAATTTTATCCCTTCTGCTATTCCAAATTAGATTGAAATATGTCAATGAAACTTAAAAGTAATGACTTGTTCTACTCATCTAGATATTATATGCAACTTTAACCCTACTACCAGTTAGTCAGTCTATCAAGGCTAAATAAAGAGAAAGTTAGAAAACCTGAACTGACTGAACATGAGGTAGTAAATTGAAAGATAATATTTTAAATCTCCTCAAGAACAAGAATACTAGACCATGTAGGTTCACTAGTATACTTGAAAAAAACTTCAGACTTAGGGTCCATGCTCTTCAAGTTCTTGAAAACTATACATGAACTAGAGATTTTTCCTAATAGCTTCTATGGAGCCAAGACTGTAGTCAGAAGCAGAGGTATTAATAACAAAGGTTATGCATAAGATAGTAACCTTTTTCTCATATGTGTAGTAGACAAATACTTTCTCCCATTAAACAGGGTATCTTTTTATACTAGCTGTCATTTATGATGTGGCAAAGAAGCTTCTTAATTTGTTGTCATTTATTTTTATCTTTGATTTTACTTAGTCAGTGGCATCGAGTCACTGAACATGCTGCTCAATTCAATGTGATGTTGGGTTCTACGTAAGTTTCTTTAGTGTATTTATGAATTGAGTTCTGATATCAAGGTCCTTAATGCATACTGAATTGACTCTTGTGTAGGATATAAGATAGAAATTGGAGTTTATTTATTTACATGTGGCTAACTTGCTTTCTTAGCCTCATTTATTTAAAAAACTATCCTTGCTCCACTTCACACTTTGCTCATTTGTAAAAAATTAAAAGGCTATAGGAAATTTGTGAGGGTTAGAAAATAAGTGGTTTGAAAGGATCAACCCATGATATGAAGCTCACTGTGAATACAGTTAGAAAAATAACTGCACCAACAACTATCATAACAGTGTTAGTGAGTGAGAGAAATAGAATGTTTGTCTCGAACACAGGCAGAGGGTGTGGAGGAGCAGGAGTGACATGGGGGCATTGGTGGCAGGAAGATTGCACTGGTGAAGGGTGATGTACTTTTTTATGACTGAAACCAATTATAACATGTTTTGTACATGGTGCTTAAATAAACATATAGAAATACAAGCAAAAAAATTCTGAAAAAAATAAAAGAAAATATCTTAATACCTAGCTGGCAGGGGAGATACTATGATTATGAAGGTGGTTTCCCCAGGGCGAGGCTCACCCATTGCACTCTGGGTGTGCTGACTCCTGCGATTTCCCCAAATGTGGGAAACTTGACTGCATAATTTGTGGTAGTGGGGACTGCGTTCGCACTCTCCCCTGGGAAAAAAAAAACGAAAGAAAATATGTTATAAGCTCAACATCTAGGCATTTAATTCTTATCCACTGGATAACAGAGCACTTGTAAAATTTAGCATCATAAAAACAATCAACTAAATAAAAAAAACACAGAGTAGTCAAATTTAAATTGTATTACAAAGGAGTAATAATTAAAATAGCATGATGTTGGAGAAAAAGAGACCTTCGGATTCATAGAATAGAGTTAAATATCCTAGGAGATACTCAATAACTCAGGGATATGATCAATTAATCTTTGATAAAGGAGCAAAAATATGATTGGAGCAATGAAAGCTTCTTTAACTAATGGTGGCTTTGGAAAAACTGATCAGCTACATAAAAAAAAGAACTTTGAACTTTTAATGTCATGCACAAAATTAAATAAAAATGGATTAAAGACCTTGATATCAGACCTGATTATAAGGTACATAAAGAAAAATATAGCAGACACTGAAACTAAAGGTATCTTCCAGAAAGAAACGCCAATGAACAAGCAAGTGGAAGCAATGACAAACAACTAGGACTATATTAAAATTTGAAAATTCAGTCCCAGAGCCATTGATGAATCTTTGTTCCCTGGGGATGTGAAGCCTGTGTCTGGGTAGGAACAGGGAGGTTCCAGTCCTTATCTCCTCTACCAAGCTCTAACAGGGCCTCCTTTCCAGCCTCCTCTCAGTTTCCTTCTGAGTTCCAGTATGATTACTTCACATTCCTTCACATCATCACTCCTTTACCCAAACCATGTGGATGCACTAGCAAAATATGTAAGGCTTTTGCTCACAAATCTGGAGAAACATATGGAAGGGAATGTGATAGTAATAGGAAATCTCAGTACTTCACTATCACCACTGGAGAGATCCACCAGACAGAAAACTAGTAAAGAAATAAGAGCCCTAAATGAGAAATTAGAACTAGGGCTAATGGACTTATATAGAGCCCTCCACCCCCCAAAAGAAGAATACACATTCTTCTCAAGTGCACATGAAACCTTCTCCACAATAGACCATGCCTTAGGATATAAATCAAACTTGCATGAAGTCACAAATATAATCATTAGTAGTACCCTACCATATCACTATGCAACAGAGATCAAGATTGACTATAAAAAACTATGGAGAAAATCCAACACCTGAAGATTAAACAACATGCTGCTCAACAACAGCTGGATCAAAGAGAAACTCAAGAAAGAAATAAAAAGATTCCTTGAGACTAACAATAATGAAGAGAAAACTTGTCAAAATCTGTGGAACCCAACAAAAGCAGTAATTAGGGGGAAACTCATAGCAATACAGGTCTATGCCAGGAAAGAGGAAAATAAAAAAATCAACAGTTTGAAGCAAGGGTCTCAAATTCAATTTACCTGGGGGCCACAGGAGGCAAAGTCAGAGTGATCCTTGAGTGCAAAGTCAGTAGTAAACCTTGAACATTGGGGGTTGTAACCCAAACAACTAAAACAAAGCAAAAAAGATTCCTCTGGGGCAGGGCCACAAAATGTTGTAAAGAGGGCTGGAAACGGCCCTTGGACCGCAAGTTTGAGACCCCTGATTTAAAGGAACACCTTAAGAAGCTGGAACAGCAGCACCAAAAAAACTCAAATACAACCAGAAGACATAAAATAATAATAAGAGCAGAAATAAAAAACATAGAAACTAAGAAAACAATAAAAAAAATCAATGAGACCAGGAGTTGGTTTTCCGAAAGAATAAACAAGATAGACAAATCACTGGCAAGACTAACCAGAAAAAAAAGAGGGAAAATGTCAAAATAAATAGGAACACAAATGCAAGGGGAGAGAATACAACAGAACCCCAAGAATCCAACACATCATGAGGACTTATATGAACAACTCTACTCAGTCAGATTAGAGAACACAGAAGAAACTGACAGATTTTCTTTGGAAAAATGTTATCTTCCAAGACTGGATAAGGAGGATGTAGATAGCCTAAACAGGCCAATCACATCTGAGGAAATTGAATCTGTAATTAAGAAACTCCCCAAGAACAAAAGTCCAGGTCCAGAGGGTTTTACAGGTGAATTCTATCAAACATTCTGAGAAGAATCACTACCACTGATCAACAGACTCTTCCAAACCATTGAAAAGACAGGAATCCTTCCTAATTCCTTTTATAAGCTAGTATCACACTCATTCCCAAGGATGGCAAAGACACCACCAAGAAAGAAAACTACAAACCAATCTCCCTAATGAACATAGATGCAAAAATCCTCAACAAAATCTTAGTAAACCGAATTCAGCACTACATCATAAAGATTATACACCATGACCAAATGGGTTTCACTCCAGGGATGCAAATATGGTCAACATATGCAAATCAATCAACATCAAATGCCACATCAACAACAAGAAAGAAAAAATCACATGATTATATCAATAACACCCATTTATGATAAAAACCCTTAACAAAATAGGATTGGAAGGAACCTTTCTCAAGATAGTTATAGCTATCTATAAAAAACCCACATCCAACATTATCCTTAATGGCTAAAAACTGAAAGCATTTCCATTAAGGTCAGGAATTAGGCAAGGGTATTGTTCACTCTCTCCACTCTTATTCAATATAGTTTTAGAAGTCCTAGCAATAGCAATCAGACAAGAAGAAACAATCAAAAGAATCCAAATAGGGAAAAAGGAACTCAATCTATATATTTTTTGCAGATGATCTGATGATATTCATTGAAAATCCTAGAGTCCACAGTAAAATTCCTAGAAACAATTAACCAATAGAGCAAACTGGCTGGCTACAAAGTCAATATACAAAACATAGTAGTGTTCCTCTATACAAATAAACGAAGTAGTGGAGAAAGAGATTAAGGAAACAATCCCCTCTAAAACCGTTTCCAATAATATCAATTATCTAAGAATCAAACTTACAAGAGAAGTGAAGGACCTATACCATCAATGGTGAATCTATGACACACATGCCAGCTATGGCAGGTGAAGACCTTGCAGCTGACACACAGAAGGTGCGCAATTAAGATATGCGGCCCAGGGAAAGGAGGCGAGTGTGCCAGTGTCTGCTTTGCAGGTCACCTGGCAACAGGGCCTGACTGGGCATTGGGAGGACTGGGCATTGTGTGGCAGTTTGGGCACTCAGGCTCAAAAAGGTTAGCCATGCCTGGCCTATACCATGAAAACTTCAAAACATGTCAGAAAGAAATTTAAGAGGGCCTAAGGAAATCTAAGAACATCCCATGCTCATGGGTAGGTGGAATCAACATCATCAAATGACTATCTCACCTAAACTTCTATACATAGATGCGATGAAATCCCTATCCAAATTCAGACATCGTTTTTAAGCACTTAGAACAATCATTTATAAAATTAATCTGAACCTAAAAAGACCCAGGTTAGCCAAATACACACTGAAAAACAAGAAGCTAGGTGGCATCACTTTACCTAACCTGAACACTTAAGCCATAATAATCAAAAAAAGTATGGTACTGAAACAAAGAGTCTCAGACCAGTGGGTTAGAACAGAATATCCAGAGACAAACCCATATATACACTCAACTAATATCTGACAAATGAGCCAAGAACTTGAAATGGAACAAAGACAGTCTCTTCAACAAATAGTGTTGGAACAACTGGATAACCACGTGTAAGAAATTAAAGATTGATCCATACCTCACCTTACACAAAAGTCAACTCAAAACAAATTAAAGACCTTGAAATCAGACCCAATTCTATAAAGTTTATTGAGAAAAAAATAGGCAGAACACTCCAAGACCTACATATCAAAAAAGATTTTGAGGATAAAGTGCCAATAGCAAGAACTTGAACATCAAACCTAAATATATGGGACTACATCAAACAAAAAGTTTCTGCATGGTGAAAGAAACCTTCATTAAAACTAGAAGAGTGTTAATGGAATGGGAAAAAAGTTTTTACACTCAACACATCAGATAAAGGGCTGATATCTAGGATATACAAAGCACTCAGAAAGGTGAGCTCCAAAAATCTAATAAAGCCATAGAAAAATGGGGAGAAGAAATGAATAGACACTTTTCTGAGAAAGCCAGAAAGATGACCAACAGACACAATAAAACATGCGCACCTTCACTCATCATTAGGAAAATCCAAATAAAGACAATGAGGATGGCTCACATCAAAAATAACGGGACCCACCTTGAAAATATGTCACGTGGACTCAACTTGGACCCCAGTTGATTAGACACCATCTGTCCAGCCCTGAACCCTGGATCCCAGACATAGAAACGACACAGTTCTTCACGACAGCTACAGGAAACAAATCCCATCCGGGACATCCTTAATGCTGCTCAGACACAACAAGTGCCAGCTCTAATACAATATCCTGATGAGGAAAATAGGAACAACTTGACCTAAGAACAAGTTATCCTACCCCTCTAACTGGCAATAAGACTTTTCACCCCTTGGTCCATCCTTTTACAGATGACCTTTTACAGATGACTGGCTGATAGAACCACGACTGGACTGTATGTATCCTGTGACCAATAAAAAAGCCCTCGTCTAGGGTTCGCGCTAAGACCTGCACAACAACCATGATCTCCAGTTCCAAACATCCATCTGAGACAATTGCAATGGAGTGTGTCTTCTGGAACCATAATGAAAGACTACCCTGGGTTCCACCCTAGGATCAGCGCAAAGACCAAGACCACTAACCACAGAAGACTGATTAAAATGACACGGAGGGAACAGAACTTCTAAAACCACAAAGAAAGGCTTCATCATAAGTTCCACCCCTTGACCTATGCAGATACGAAGATCTCTAGATACAGAGATCCGATTTGATCACCCAGGTGGAACAGAAGTCTTCCAAACATCACGAGAGCACCAAGGGGAGAGTAAATGAACTTGTACGGAGTCTATAGTTGATCCCATGACAATATACTACAAGGGTGGAGAAACCCTATATCTTGTAGGCCAAGGAAATTCCTTTTTGAATGACCCCAATATTTACTGTGCCTATGCAGGAGGGGAAAAAATAGCAAAAAGCACAAAACAATTTTTTTCCATATTTATCTATCTACTATTTGCCAATTTCTTTGTTTTGGTGTGGTTAACGAAGTTATTGTCTCCATTCATTTTTTTTTCTTTTCTCTCAGCCACGTTTTTTTTTTTGTTTTGTTTTTGTTTTTGTTCTTGTTCTTGTTTTTATTTTTTTATCTC
>PVKC010005652.1:17292-32821 GCA_004027635.1 Crocidura indochinensis | reverse complement strand
TGGTGATGGGAACGTTGCACTGGTGATGGGTGGTGTTCTTTACATGACTGAAACCCAAATACAATCATGTATGTAATAATCAAGGTGTTTTAATAAAATATTAAAAATGGAATACTATACAGCCATCAGAAAAATGAAGTCATGAAATTTTCCTATATATATTTGGGCATGGAAACTATTATGCTTAGTGAAATAAATCAGAGGGAAACAGATACACACAGAATAGTCTCACTAATCTATGGGTTTTAAGAAAAATAAAAGACATAATTGTAATAATACACAGACAATAGAGATGAGGGCTGGAAGAACTGGCCCACGATATGAAGTTTATCACAAAAAGTGGTTAGTTCAGTTAGAAAAATAACTGTACTAACAACTACTATGATAATGATAGTGAATGAGAGAAATAGAATGCCTGTCTTGAATACAGGCAAGGGATTGGGGAGGAAAGAGATGGAGTGCATTGGTGGTGGGCATGTTGCACTTGTGAAGGGGCATGTGCATATACATATATATGTAAACACAACTACAAACATGCTTGTAATCATGGTGCTTAAATAAAGATATTTTATTTTGGTAAAAATAAAAAGAAAGAAAAAAATGGGGAGGGGGCAAAAGGGAAAAAGGTAACAAAATAACAGAAGGAAAAAGAAAACGGAACCATAACAATAAAAACACCAAAAAATAGCAAAGAGAGAACAAAAAACAACAAGTACAAAGAAAAAGACAAGAACAAACAAAAAACTCACAAACACACATACAAAAAAAGAAAAAGATAAAAGATAAAATAACAGCAAAAACAAACAAAACAAAAAACAGTCAAAAATAACAGCAACTACTAAAAAAGGTTTGTGTTTCTGTTTTCTTTCTTTCTTTCTTTCTTTCTTTTTTTTTTTTTTTTTTTTTTTTGCATAGGCACAGTAAGTATTGGGGATATTGGAGAGGAAATTTCCTTGGTCTAAGAGATACAGGGTTTCCCTGCCCTTGAAGCATACTGCCTTGGGAACTACTACAGGCTCCATACACACACTCATTTTCATATATTGAAGTATTTTTATGGTGCCAGGAAACTTTCAGGTCAGTTGTAGATGATAATATCAGGCCTCTGTAGCTAGAGATCTTGGTATTTGCGTTGGTCATAAGACGAAGGGTAAGAGAGAGATTTTCTTTACGGTTCTAGAGTTCTGTTCCATCATTGCTTTTGTACTCAGTCTTGTGTAACTAATGGTCTTGGTTTTAGCTCAGATCCTTGGACAAAGCCTCGGATAGAGTCTTTCAATGTCGTTCCAGAAGTTCTGATTAGTCGCAGTGTCATAGTCAGATTTCTAGAATCAGAGATCTTGGTTTTTGTACAAATCCTAGATGGAGACCTAAGCAAGTATCTTTCTCATTGGTCGCATGTTAGGCTCTGCCCAGACCTTGTTCATCTTCTGTAGTCTTCTGTAGTTGGTGATTTTGGTTTTTGCATAGAGCAAAGGTTGACATGTCTTCTGGTTTCATTTTACTATTAGGTGATGGGATATGGCAACCGTAACTTAGATCAAGTTGCTGTTTCCTCATGTCAGGGTGTCATATCATAACTGGTGCAGGTTGGTGCCAAGCGGAATTAGGTGTTTCCCAGGGAGGAGTTTGGTTCCTGATGTTGCTCCTGGGACCGTGTTGTTTCTGCGACTGGAATCTGGGGTTCTGGGTTGGACAGTCGCTGTCCAATCACATGGAGTTTAAGTTGGAACCACATGACATATCCAATCATATTCTGCATCAGATTCTCTGGGTAAGAGTTCTCAAACATTATTATAGCCTTTTTAATCTAAACACCTGTTTAAACAACTGTTTCCGTTGTTGCAGGTTTCTTTGTAGTCTAAAAGAGAGTAAAGGCTTTGTGTTTGTCCTCTTCAGCTTAATTTGTTCCCATCCCCTTGCTCTACCCTAGCACTTGTCTTAAAGTGTTCAGAGTATCTGCCATTTAGACCATTGTGTTTCTTAGTGTAGTTATTCTAAATACCACTATCAATGACATAATTCTGTATTTATTCTTCTGTCTTACTTAACTTGATATAATATAATATTTTCTAATTCCATCCATGTTGCTGCAAATTGCATGATTGTACCATTTCTTACTGCTATGTGGTATTCCATTGTGTATTTGTATCACATCTTCATGATCCACTCATCTACTGTTGGACCTCTAGGTTTATTTCAAGTCGTGGCTATACTACTGAGTGCTCAAATGAATAATAGTATGCATAGATACATTTGGATGAATGTCCTGTCCTTAGGGATAGATGCACAAGAGAGGAATGGACTCCATAATATCTTTTCTACTTCATTATTTGTATAGAGGAATGCTACTGTCTTTTGTCTATTGTCTTTGTAGCTGGCCACTTTGCTGTATTGGTTTATTGTTATTAGGAGCTTTTCTATGGACTCTTTAATGTTTTCTATGTATATCATATCATCAGTGAATAGAGATAGTTTGACTTTCTCTCTTCTTGTTTGAATTCCTTTGATTCGCCTCTCTTGTCTGATTGCTATTGCTAGGACTTCTAATACTATGTTGAATAAGAGTGGAGACAGTGGACAGCCTTGCCTATTGCCTGACCTTAGCAGAAATGCTTTCAGTTTTTCACTGCTAAGAATAATATTGGCTGTGGGCCTCTCATAGATAGTTGTAACTGTTTTGAGGAAGATTCTTCCTATCCTATTTTGATGAGTATTTTCATTATGAATGGGTATTGGATTTTTGTCAAATGCCTTCTCTGCGTCCATTGATATGATCATATGGTTTTATTTCTTTTTTTGTTGATGTGGTGTCTGATGTTGACTGATTTGCATATGTTGAACCATCTTGGCATCCTAGGATGAAACCCACATGGTCATGGTGTAAAATCTTTCTGATATGTTGTTGTATTCAGTTTGCTAAGATTCTGTTAAGGATTTTTGCATTCATGTTCATTAGTGAGATTATTCTGTGATTTTCTTTCTTGGTGGTATCTTTGTCAGCTTTGGCAAAGAACATGACATTAGCCTCATAAAAGGAAGTAGGGAGGATTTCTGTCTTTTTGATGTTTTGGAAGAGCCTGAGGATCAATGGTAGTAATTCTTCTCTGAATGTTTGATAGAGCTCACCTATTAAATAATCTGGTCCTGGCCTTTTATTCTTGGGGAGTTTCTTAATTACTGTTTTAGTAACCTTAGATGCGACTGGCCGGTTTAGTTTTTTTTTATTTCCTCATTATTAAGTCTTGGGAGATATTTTTCCAGGAAACTGTCCATTTCTTCTGGGTTCTGTAACTTAACTGAGTATGGTTGTTCATAGTAAACCCTCATGATGTCTTGGATTCCTTCAGGTTCTGTTTAATCTCTCATCTTTCATTGGTAATCTGATTTACTTGGATGTTTTCTCTTTTTTTTCCTTGTGAGTCTTGCCCACTTTTTGTCTATCTTGTGTATCCTTTCAAAAATACCAGATCCTGGTCCCATTGATACTTTGTATTGCTTGTTTCTATGTTGTTTCTTTCTACTCTGGTTTTTATTATTTCTTTTATTCTACATGTGTTTGGGTTTCTTTTCTTTATTTTACATGTGTTTGGTTTTCCAGGTACATAATGTGTATATTTAAGCTGTTTATTTTGTCATTTTCTTCTTTCCTAAAATTGGTCTGTATTGCTATGAGATTCCCCCTAATTATTGCTTTTGCTGTGTCCCATAGATTTTGGCAATTTATTTTCTTTATTGTCTTTCATCTCAAGGAATCATTTTATTTCTACCTTGATTTCCTCTCTGATCTAGCTGTTGTTGACGAGCATATTGCTTAGTTTCCAGGTATTATATTTTCTTCTTTATATAGTCATGCTTGATCTAGGCTGCATTGTGGTCTGATAGAATGTTTGGTATAATTATTTTATTTGTGATTTTATGTACAATAGATTTGTGTCCCAAGGCCTGTTCTATCCTAGGAAAGGTTCCATGTGTACTTAAGAAGAATGTATATTCCATTTTCTGAGGATGAAGGGTCCTAATTAGTACATTACTAATGTAATGGTACATCAGTCCTAGTTCTTCTAATTTCTCATTTGGGCCTCTAAATTATTTGCTCGTGTTCTGCCTAGTGGATCTTTTCTTAGTGGAGATAATGGTGTAGTGAAACCTCCCACTACTATCACATTTGCACCCATATCTTCTAGTTTGTGAATAAAATCCTTACATATTTTTCTAGTCTATTTGTTGCATAAATGTTGATCAGAGTTGCTATTTCTTGGTCTAATGTTCCTCTAATCAATAAGCATTGTCCATGATTGTCTCTGAGTACTTTCTTGAGGTCGAATGCAATTTGGTCTGATATGAGTAAGGTTTTCACAGCTTTTATTGTTTTTCCAGTGGTACATATGATTGATTTTCATCCTTTTACTCTCAACCTATGTCTATCCTGAGCTTTAAGTGGACTTCCAGCAGGCAGCAAATATCTAGTTTTTTTTTCCTGATCCAATCCTTTACTCTGTACCTTTTAATGGGGGAGTATAGTCCATTGACATTTAAGGAAATTATTAACAGGGAGGGTTGTTGTGGAATTATATTGTGTAAGGTTGTTGTCGTTGTTGTTACAATTAGGAATTTTGTGTAACTGATCTCTGAGTAGTTAATTTAGAAACCGTTTGATTAACACAAATACTGTGGATTTTTTTTGTCTGAGAATGTTTGTAACTCTCCCTTCCATATAAATGAGAGTTTTGTTGAGTAGTGGACTCTAGGCTGGAAATTTATTTCATTTCTTATTTTAAATATGTCATTCCATTATTTTCTTGCCTAAATTGTTTCAAATGGAAGATATAATTTAATTCCTACGGTTCTTCTTTTGTTCTTGAGATATTTTTCTCTATTATTGCTTTGAATAATTCACCTTTCCTTGTTTTTATTACACTTGGACTACTGTATGTCTTAGTGTTGATCTGTTATAGTCTATTTGTTTGGTAGTCTTGGATTTGTAAAGTCATTTCTTTCCAGAGAATGGAAAAATTTTTCTATTGTTTTCCTCACATTCTTCACCTTTCTTTTTTTCCTCCCCTTCTGGTAGTCCTATTATTTGTAGATTATTTCTTTTATATTTGTTCACTGAATGCTAGGGTATGAGCAGATAACCCAACCCAGCGAGGAGTCAAAGACCACCTCTGATAATGTAAAATGCAAAAGGGAGTTTAATCAGCTACAGCTATCATGAAAGACAAAAGGTCCTGTGTGACACAAGCGAGCTATTTATGTAGATTTAACAAGCTTTATCAGGCTAAGCATTTCATTGGTTAATACAAAGAGTTTAACTTTCTTATGGTCCTAACTTCTGATCCCCTGCACCTCTTAATCTGGGTCTGATACCATTTGGGCCCAAACACAGAACAACCTTTATGACAAAGAGATCTTGACTACTCTATGATACAAACTAACATCTCATTTTCTCAAAATTTGGACTGGAAATGCAAGGGGGAGCAGTATCCAAGGAACTAGTGGGAAAGGTTGAGTAATACTTTCAAGCTGCTACAGGCACTGGGGTCCTACATAAGTACTGTACATTTTCTTCCAATGTTTTGTTTTTAAGTTCATCCATGCGATTCTCTATGTGTGTAATTCTGCCATTATGGCTTGCTGACATGTTTTTTTTTTTGTTTTGTTTTGTTTAGTTTTCTTAGTTCCATTTGTATGGATTTTCTCATCTTCTGAGAGAGTTCTTCTTTGAGTTGGTTGAATTGTTCATCTATGGATTACCTAATTTCTTTCATTAATGATTCCTTGAAATTCATTGCTAAAAAATTAAATGCTGCTTCTAAGTCCTCATCTATAGAGTTTGTCTGCTTTGGGGGTCTTGGGAATTTGCTAAGATTTATCTCCGTATCCCCAGCTGCTGGTGTCTTCCTTAGTTACCCCACAGTATTTTGCATTTATTGAGTTGGAGTTCCTGTGTTTCAGGGCTTTTAAAAAAGTGGGCTGTTTCATTGTGGAAAAGGAGGCTGGAGGTATATCTGTTTGGGGTTTATTTATTCTAGGTAAGTGAGGTTCCCCAACTATGAAAGAATTTTGATGGGTTGTTCTTCTGGTTTGGGGACTGTATATTTTCTGTGTGGGAGCAGGGCTATTGTTATGGCTCTGGGGGTTCTGGAGGTGGAAGGGTAGTGCAGAGACTGTTTTAAGAGGTGACCTAGGGCTCCATCATCCCTCAAGTTAGAGTATGAGAGGAAAAAGATTTGGGGATGTGGAGGTTGAGCTGTTCTTATTGGCTTTCTGTCCTGACAGGCTTACACCTTTTCTCCCCTGCTATTTTCTAAAGGTGTTATGCAGCTCATCTTTAAGCTCACTGACTCTGTCCTCAACAGCTCTCATCTCTGTTGATGAGGTCTTCCACTGAGTTTTTCTTTATCTATGAAGCTTTTCCATTTTGTCTTTTTCTGTCGAAGCTTCTCGTTTCTACTTTCATATTCTCTTGAGTCTTATGAGCTGTCTCTTCTATGGTTTGAGTTCCTTGAAATTTTTCCACATTTTCTTTTGAAAGTATCAGGGTGGCCAAATAGGTAGCTGATACTAGTTGGGTTTTCAGAACTACCATCTTCTTTCATATAGGTTGGTGGGATTCTATGTTACTTTCCAACTAAGACCATTGCAATGTGATGGTGGGTTTCATGTGCTGCCTTGTGGTTCATTTAATGAAATAAGTGCATGGCTGCTGTGTTTAGTTTTACTACTAAAGTCTTCTCATAACACACTGAGTTGGAATAAACATGGCTCCTCTGTCACAAATAAGACCCAAATAATACCAGCTGGTATGTATGTCTGCCTCAGTTTCTTGGGACTGTGTGGCTGGGTGGAACCCTGCTACAGGTGGCTAGAAAACCCCTCCCCTTGTTCTGTTTCTCTCTTTTACTCAGAGCTCATTGATGTTGGTGAAAATGACTCTTCTCAGTTCAAAAGAGGACTCTGCTGTTATTCTGACTGTCTACGTTTTTTGTGATTATGTCACTTATTGTGATCTTTATATGCAAATAGAAGTCTTACCTGGAGACAAATAGTAGGTAAACTATAGTAGATAGATGTCTAATCTACTATTAGACTTCTAATCATGTCTGAAGTCTTATGACTCAGATTATTTTTAAAAAAAATCTTTTGACTGAGTCCTATTTTATATTAAAACAGTTCTTGAGAAAGAAGGATGGAGAATGAGTAGTGAATAGAGAGAAATTCATATTTTTAACAAACATCTTTGGTGAATCTGATGTGCGATCAGACTTAAGGATCTTATTTTTTCTGATCAGGAACATTTACAGAAATATGTTAAGATAATAGTCTCTTCTATCTGTACTAAAAATCTTAATTATCAACCTCCAAAAATAGGATAAATGCTAGTAAAGGTTCTCTTCAAAATGACCCATTATTTTCCTAATTAAGAAAGTACCTGTATAATTAAGAGATATTTCAGTCTTTACCAAAGGGAAAAACACTTTGAATTTTAATCACTATTAATATTTAGATCTGCTTCCCTTCCCTTACGGCCTAGATTTCTTCAAATATGGTGTTTCAGAATTGGCAAATCAAATACTTTTAAGGGTCTTTATTGTCAGCTGAGGAAATGAGCCTGGCTCACTTACTAGATAGTTTTTTTTTTTTTTTTTCAAACAACACTGCACAGAATAAGCTGCAGGTTCAGAGTAATTTTTTCTGGACAAGCCAGCATCAGAGTTGCACCTCCCTCCTCTCAGTACTAAGCAGCAGGATATGCAGACCCCTGCTGGCTTTTTCTGTTACTGCACCGCTGTATAACTGTGTGGGTGACTGGTGGGAACCTTTGCAGGAAAAGCAAGAAAAGGCTTGTGAGAAGTCAAACAGCTTGTCAAGGCATTCTTGTGGGTGTCTGCATTGAAGTGTTACAGTATGAAGGCTTTTTATTAGCAGCTATTTTAGACTCCTAACACTGAAATGGAACAATTTCTTCCCTACATGGCATTTCCAGGCTGGCTTCCTCCCTCTCAGGCCTATGACAGCACCAGCCATCTCTTAAGGGGGTGGATAACATGACGTTAGGATCCTTTGACGGTGAAGCCCAGCTATGTGGCCCACGCCCTCAGTACTGGAGATAATTTGGTTCATTCACATGTTGCTGATGACGGGATACGGCAGCAGAGGCAGAGGAGGATTTGAGGCTTATGCTTTGCTTTTCCACACAACTCAGAACCTTCTGGGATTTGCAAACAAAAAGAGGAACTGATACCTAGTTTTTAGGGCATTGAGGGAATATTTCCTCCAAGGTGAGACTGCAGAGTAAGTTAAGTTCAACATCAAGGTGTCTTTTATTTTTATTTTTTAATGCCTCGTACATGCTAAAATCTTCCCAGCATTTTTAGGACCAACAGTAAATTTGTTCTGAAAATCTCTTTAGACTTTATAGTCAAAATGAACTGAAAATTCCTATTAACATCTTAGAAGGTTGACATTTAAGGTATGCTAATATTTATTGACTTACTTTTATATCTTGGGTCTTGTTACATTCCCAACCATCTTCATTCAATGAATGAAGATGAAGATGAAGAGATTAATGCCCAGAAAGTCAGTTTCCTGATATGCTAGCTTATTCATGCACATTATCATCTGCACCAGTTCTTAAAGGAATAAAACATCTTTGCCTCAATTTGGACCTCTCTTTTGCCCTAAGTACAGCTCTAGCTCTTCTTCCTGGGAAAATTAAAAGGATGAGGTAGAGGTTTTAATGGACATTAAAATCTACTCTAGATCAGTGACTCCCAGTGCTAGACAAAATCTTACAGCCTTCTTTTCTCGAGGATGGAAAAAAGATCTTTATATTTCAGAGAAACATTTATGGTTGGAGGAACTGTTTTAAAAATGGAGACATTCTTAAGGGGGGAACAGGGGTTCACTCTCAGTGCCATCTATATCTGTATAATATGCCAAGGACTATGGTGTCAACTGTCTGTTTCTTTGAGTCTGTCCTCACCTGATCTATTCTCTCCTGTAATATTCAAATCTTTTTTTGTAATATTCAAATCTTATGTGATATGTAAGAACTTGCTCAGCTTTTCTGAATCTTTCATTCTGTTTTAATAAAATGCTGGGTATGTCTATTTTGTATGCTAATTTGTACTGTTAATAAAACTATGATAGAAAGTATTTAAGTTATTATTATTGTTTCCCTCAGTGAAAAAGAATAAAGCAGAATCCTGTGTCCTATCCCAGGCCCCACCTCTATGTTTAGAGACATCATTTCTCAGATAAATAATCCTGCATCTGTGCTGGTGCCTAGAAATGTTAGAGCTATTTAAGATCTTTTCTTTGTTTCAGGAAGTTATAAAAAAGTGCTTTTTAGTCATTCTTGGAGCATATTGATTAATCTTCCCAGACCTGTGATGTTTTGAGGGTTAAGAAAATAAGAAAGGACTTTGATCCCCATTTGCCTATATATATAGTCTGTGTTTTCAACTAAGTTCTTCTAAGGAAAACTTAAGCTGACAATATAAAAATTGTTTCAATATTTGGTATAATATACTTCCATTGTCTCTTTATGTTTCATCTAGAACTGCCTTGCTTTTTGTCAATCACTACAAATCATAAATATTGGCCTGTACAAAAAACACATATCATAAAGAAAAATTTGCATGACTTAACTCATGCATTCTATAAAAAAGCTGGCTTGGATAATGCAAAGACAGGGCTATAGAATTTAAAAGTCTGATAGAGCTTAACTATATTTTCCTTTTAGTAATTTTTTAAATTCATAAAATATTCAGGATTACAAAGGAACATGATTACATTGAAATATAGTTATTTCATGTTAAAATGTAATAAAACATTAACTGATGAGATCTGGTGGCAAGACTGATAATCAATATAATTTAAGTTATTAGCATAAGTGATATTTTGGGATATCTGCAATGAAAATAATCTAATTAAATAAATTAAAAAAATCTAATTCTATTTTTTTTTTTGCTTTGGGGCCACACCTTGCAATGTTCAGGGATTACTCCGGCTCTGCACTCAGAAATTGTTTCTGTCAGGCTTCGGAGACCACATGGGATGCCAAGCATCAGTTACATTCAAGGCAAATGCCCTACCTGATATGCTATTTATCCAGCCCCCCAAAAGATCGAATTTCTATTGGTGACAATGTCAAAAGGCTGCTAATATTACTGTGATGAGTTTGAAATGCTAATAACTGAAGTAGATAAGTTTTATTAGATATTAGTAAACTAATGTAATCTAATTCTACAGAAACCTATAAACTCTTTCAATGGATGCTTTGTATTCAGTACCCTAGCATTGCAGATTTCTACATGAAAGATTATTAGTCAAGTGACTATTACTTTAGATGAGGTAAAACATGAAGATTGATAAGGAGTTTGCAACATAAAAACAGAACATAGAATGAATGGACTTTTTGATTCCGCTAAGTTATAGTTAAGAATTAAATATTCTTCAACACCCCTTCTCTTAGAGAAAAAGCCCTATTAGTAAAAGAGGTAGATTTATTAGTCTTAGAGCAAGCTTTATGTTTTCTTTGTCTATCACATATATCTATATGAAAACACATAAAGTGAAAGAGATACAAAATTACATAAACATGAATAATATATCTTAACTTCCAGAGTTTCTTACTTTCACAATGTAAATTAGTATTATCTATAGAGTCAGGGTTTCTCCTCATCACAAATATTCTAGCATGATAAGGTGGTTATGTTATCAATGTAAATACAATCATGAGATAGTTTTTTATTAGATTTATACCTAAGGGTATAAGCCTTGTGCTATTTGACAGTGTTCAAATTAGGTTAACATTGTCATCAGTTGTAAATGTCAAAGATATCAATAACTTTTAGTCTCTATTCTACTTATGCCAATTTACAATTTCAGGAATTTAAGGGTATTGTGCCACTTGGTTTCAGGTTGTCTAAAAGTTGCAGTTTCTTTTTCAAGGCATAAACCCATTGGATGTCAATTCTTTACTCTGAATACCTCACTTATAAGAAAGCTATGTTTTCTTGTTTCCATATAGTCAGCAGAATGGAGAGTGAGAAGTTTCTGGTTTATATTCATAGTTTTAAAGAGTGAATTTCCTTTATTTTCTCTTAGTCAAGCCTGTTTTCCCTTGGTTTTTGCCATCTAAATATGGGCTAAGAACTTTCATATGGCAGTTATAGGTAGTTTGGGATCAAAAGCTACAGTCTTGGACATCCTATACATGTGGCATGTTTCCAGATTAGAATACTACAAGAGGAAACAAGAGAGTGAGTAAGAAATGTTCATTTGAATGAGATCTGAATGTTCTGAGTTCTGTCATGATGTAGCCTGGCAAGAGCTTAAGCAGCCTCAAGTAGCTCTGACTCTGTCTTAGAATCAACCTTAGAACCACCCAACCATTTGTATTTCTTCTTTCATTTTTTTCTCCCCATTTTTGATGGGGTTAGATGTTATTTTCTTGTTAAGTTCTGTCAGTACCTTGTATATCTTAGATTTTATCTCCTTATCTGATGGGTATTGGATGAATAGTTTATCCCATTCTGTGGGTGGCCTTTGTATCCTACTCACTATTTTCTTTGAGGTGCAGAAGTTTTTCAGCTTAATGTAGTCCCATTTGGACAGTAGTGTTTCCTCCTTGACAATGCCTTTAATCTCAAATTCATGGAGTGTTTTTTATTTATGTGTTCTTCTAAGTACCTTATAGTTCCGGGTCTGATATCAAGTTGGATGTTAGATGAAGGTCCAAGTTTGCTTTTTTGGATGTGGCTGACCAGTTGTCTCTACATCATTTGTTGAAGAGACTTTAAAAGGCTCATGAAAAAATTTTCCACATCACTAATCGTAAGGGAGATGCAAATCAAAACAGCAATGAGGTACTATCTCATGCCACAGAGACTGGCACACATCACAAAGAACAAGAACAATCAATGCTGGGGGATGTAGGGAGAAAGGAACTCTCATACAGTGCTGGTGGGAACGCTATCTAGGCCAGTCTTTATGGAAAACAATATGGAGATTCCTCAAAACTGGAAATTGAGTTCCCATATGATTCAGCCATACCACTCCTAGGAACACAAAAACAATAAAAAAATGCCTTTCTGCACATATATATAAATTTCATTGTTATTTACAATAATCAGAATCTGGAAACACCCAGTTGCCTGACAATAAATGAGTGACTACAGAAACTGTGGTACATATACACAATGGAATACTATGCAACTGTCAGGAAAAATGAAGTCATGAAATTTACCTATACTTGAATGGACATGGAAACTATTGTGCTGTGTGAAATAAGCCAGAGGAAAGAGATAGACACATAATAGTTTCAATCACTTGTGGGATTTAAGAAAACTAAAAGACAGTATTGTAATAATACCCATAGACAATAGAGATAAGGGCTGAAAGGATTGGCCCACGATACGAAGCTTACCACAGAATGAGTGCAGTTAGAAAAATACCTATAATGACAATTATTATGACAATGGTAATAAGATAATGAGATAAGTAGAATGCTTATGTTGAATACAGGCCTGGGGTGAGGGAGGAAGGAGATGAAGGTCACTGATGGTGGGAATGTTGCACTGGTGTAGCGGGATGTTCTTTTTATGACTCAATCCCAACTACAATCTTGTGCTTAAATGGTTATCATTTTTTTAAAAAAAGAGGGAAAGAAATGTGTAAAAAAAAAAAAGAACCACTCAACTCTTGAGAGTATACAGAAGCAGATATAGGAGCAAAAAGGCCACCCAGGGGGGTGTTCTTCGAGAAAGAAAGGTTCCTTTGAGGAGTAATTAACAAGACATTATCACCCTGAGTATTTGAGTTTTTATTCCCCCCACCCCACTTCTTTCCTAAAATAAAATAGACTGTTAAACTGGAATAAGGATAAAGGAATGCTGGGCACTCACTTCTAAGGATAGAAGGATGCAAGCACTCCTTCTATCCCCTTGAATAACAGAGACTTCAGCAAATACAACCATGATACAATCATGAAGAAAAAAACAGTAAAACTAGTAATAGAGGAAGAAGAGTGTAAAGGTATTGGAATAAAATATATTAATAAACTTTGTTTTAGGCAGACCAATGAAGTTTTCAGTTTTTCACACCATATTGGCATTGGCATCTAAGGCCCTGTGTTACAAGCAGAGCAACAATCTTGCAATGCTGAAACCACTTGTTAAGACATCCTGAGTGACTTCAGGGAATATGATTTTATACCAGCTAATTGGGAATTTATTTGAGTCTCAGTCTTTCTATTAGCAAAACAATGTTTGGAATCAATCTATTTTTAAAATGATATCTTAAGCACGTCTTGTTTTGTACTGATAGGAAATCTCTGGCATACTGAAGTTGAATAATGGAAACATATTTGAATAAAATATGCTTAAAATATATGGGAATTTTCATTTGTTTGTTTGTTTGTTTTGGTGTTTGGGTCACACTGCGCAGCGCTCAGGGGTAAACTCCTGTCTCTATGCTCAGAAATCGCTCCTGGCAGGCTCTGGGGACCATATGGGATGCTGGGATTCAAACCACCATTCTTCTGCATGGAAGGCAAACGCCTTATCTCCATGCTATCTCTCTGGCCCCATATGGGTATGTTTTAGAGAAATCACAAGGTTTAGTGTTATTACTCCTTCATCTAGAGAGATTCTTTGTCTGAATCAGGAAGGGAGAGATGCCTGAAGGGAGCTAAGATTCAATAAAAGGACCAGAGAGCCTGTGATGAGTTCATATCAGAAGACTTAATCTTTGTTCACTTGTGTGATGAGAAGTGGTAAGCATGTACATTAAGTACATTAGTGATATTAGCAACATAAATTAATTTCCCCTCAAAATTACTAGGTCAGAGTGTCAGGCATGATCAGGTTTTATGGTTTTTTTTTCTGATTTGTGTATATTCATCTTCCTTTTGATCATTAAAGAAAGAGATAGAGATAGAGAAAACATCTGGTTCTTTTTTTTTTTTCTCTAACAGGACATTAGTTCTTCTGCATCAGAACTCCATCTGTATGACTGAAATTAATCTTCAACATTCACTTAAAGACCTTTTCTCCAATGCCATCCCTGGAGTATTAGAATTTTGTCTTGCTCTGTCCAAGCTGTTGAAACAGTTATCACAGTCTGGTAACTGAAAAATTTTCACAGTATAGAGATCAGTAAGAGAGTAGTGGCAGTCCTTGGTTCATTCTTTAAAAAATAAACTATTGACCCTATGTCCTAGTGACCCTCATGTCCTAATCTATTTCTGATAAACCTCCCAAAAATCCTATCTCTTAGAACAATCTCACGGACATATTGGATTTCAACATGTGGACTTTGGAGGACAAAATGTAGTTTGGAGCACCAAGTGATAGTTTTAAGTAAATATTCTGAAAACTGACATAGTAGATGTTGTAGAGAATCAGAGTATTTCCCTGGAAAACATACTTCAAGATTTTAATGTGTGCATTCATGAAATGCCTGGCATTAACCTTACCACTTAGAAGAGCCAAATAAAACACCGCAATGGCAGGGGACCAGTTCAGATCAGAGGTGCTTTGGCTTTTGTCCACTTAAAATTTTCTCATGGTAAAAGCAGTCTTACCCATTTTAAGAGGATAATTATATCATCCCTAAATCCAGATAATTGCATTTTTCTACATTTGCATTTATAATTCCCTTATAGTGCTTGAATATTGAATATATGTCATAATACATGCTTGTACACATACATGAACATATACATGTATCTAAATAGGTGAGAATGTGCTTTCATTGGCATTACATATACTGAATACATGGGAATGTATATATTTTATTTACTCATGGTCTTAGTTTCAGTTAGTTTCTATAAAGTGACTTATTTAGTAAATACCTAAACTATGCTCATAGGGGAAATAAAAGATTACACACTTTTGCAGCATTTTCATCGGCTAATCAAATCAAGACATATTTTATGTTTGGTTCTTTGTCAAAGCAGTTATTTAATGCATTGTTAATTCATTAACACTGGATTTACCAACTTATGTCTGAACACATTTATCTATCACACACATATTCTTTGTAAAGTACATCACAGTATTTTTACCCTTAAGAATATTAGACAATACTTCAGCATGCTTGCAATCCATTTAGAATAGTGAAACAATCAACAAAAACCATAAAATGCATAAAGTTTTATTAATCTGACTGTGAAGAGGATGTTACTTAGAATCCAAGAGTATCGGCTATGAAGAAATCCGACCCAAAAGAGGTTCACTAACGGAGGTAGGGAGGACGAGGTCTCTCCCCTCCAGCTCGGAGAACGCGTCTACCACCTAGTAACCAGCGGTTCTGAGATGAATCGGCGAGTGAACAGCTCACGGAGAGTCAGACTTGTGGAAATATCAGCTTTATTCGGTGGAAATAACTGAGGTCCAATGACCCAGCGTCAGTTCCAACCCAAAAGCCCCCAAGCCTTCCAAAGACTTCTCTTTTATACATTAGAGTCAGGTACCACCCTAGGGTAGGGGCAGAAAGCCAGGTCACACCCTAGAGT
>PVKC010005652.1:0-17192 GCA_004027635.1 Crocidura indochinensis | reverse complement strand
CGGCTTGTTTAATCTTAACTGAATAACTATATGAAAACTCAACAAATATAAATTTATTAATTGTAAGCTAATTTTATTTAACATTATAAATTTACAAATAATAAAATTCTGTGGTTTATACTTCATGCATGTATACACAAATAGTTATAATTGATTTGAACTTAACAGCTCTTATTCATACGTGGGTATATGATATTTTAATAAATATTTTCTTATTAAAATAAATGATGGGGCCGGGTGGTGGCGCTAAAGGTAAGGTGCCTGCCTTGCCTTGTGCTAACCTAGGTCGGACCGCAGTTCGATCCCCCGGTTCCCCATATGGTCCCCCATGCCTGCCAGGAGCGACTTCTGAGCGAATAGCCAGGAGTAACCCCTGAGCGTCACTGGGTGTGACCCAAAAAACAAATAAACAAAACCAAAAACAAAAAAAATAAATAAATGATAACTCTATGAAAGTAATTTTACTGGTTTAATAATTATATAGTTATATATAGTTATAGGAGTTCTACATTTTTTTTTTTACTATTTGATTTTTTTTTTGTATTTGAGGCCATACTTAGTAGTAGCTAAGGGACCATATAGTGCTAAAGATCAAACCCTATCGTTTTATATAAAGGGTATAATTTTTAATTATTAACTTAAGATCCTAACATTGATCTCAAAGGCTCAAAAGATACGAATATTATGCACCATCTACATTGTCTTATTTTTGTGTATTTGTTTATTTTGGGCCACAATCATCAGTGCCCAGAGCTTTCTTCTAATTCTTTGCTCAGGAATTACTTTTGGTGGAGCTTAGGGCAGTGTATATGAGCTTCCAGGGATCTAGCTCAGGTCAATGCATACAAGGCAAGCATCGTACCCACTGTACTATCTCTCCATTCCCTTATTGTCATCTTTTTTAAAATAATATTTTTATTTAAGCAATTTGATTACAAACATACTTGTTGTTGGGTATCCGTCATATAAAGAACACTCCTCTTCACCAAGGCAAAAATCCCACCACCAATGCCCCCCCTTCTTTCTCCCCTCCAGCCTGAATTCAAGACAAGCTTTCTACTTCTCTCAATCATTGATATTATTATGATAGTTGTCAGTGTACTTATTTCTCCTACTGAACTAACCACTCTTTGTGGTGAGCTTCATATCATAAGCCAGTCCTTCCAGACCTCATCTCTATTGTCTCTGGGCATTATTACAATAATGTCTTTTATTTTTCTTAAAACCCATAGATGAGTTACACTACTCTGTATCCATTTCTCCCCCTGTGACTTATTTCACTCAGCATAATAGATCCCATCTACATCCATGTATAGGAAAATTTTGTGATGTCATTTTTCCTGATGGCTGCATAATATTCCATTATGTATATGTACCATAGTTTCTTTAGTCACTCATCTGTTAAAGGGCATCTTAGTTGTTTCCAGAGCCTGGCTATTGCAAATAGTGCTGCAATAAATATATGTGTGAGGCAGGCATTTTTGTATTGTGTTCCTAGGAGTGGTATAGCTGGATCATTTGGAAGCTCAGATTTCAGTTTTTTGAGGAATCTCCATATTGTTTAAGTGCTTTGGAGTATCTATACCAAACAGTATACAAATTCTGTGGGTATAGCATTGTTATCATTTTTAAGAACTACTTTCTATTATCCCTGGGCATCTCAGGTTAACAACCCTTAGAAAAATTTGTGACTAAATAAAATGGTTTAGAAATTCTTAAATAAAACACTGTTCCTACTTATTGCCTATATTCCTTTAATTATAGATTAACTGCTTAATTCCTTTGGAACAAGGAGGCTCCTTATGCACCATTCCAAATACAAAGGACAGAGACTGCCTGTAAGTGGCAGTTCTGAAACAGGAACTATGAGGTTAACAGGTGATGTTAGAGTTCAGTGGTTATGATGCTGAAAGAGGCTATTTGCTGCAGACATGAATGAAACTACTAGAAGGCTGAAAGTGTTGTATATTTTTCTTTTTTTTTTTACTACATTTAACTTTTGTTGGCTGAAGAAAATATATTGGAATGGGAAGAAGTATTCACTACTCTGACTCTTCTGAATTTGGTCTTGATAGATCATTTTGAAGTCTTAAGCATAAGGAAGACAAAATGGTCTCTTAAGTGTCCTTGATTCTACTCTTAAAACTTACGCCTTACTACCTTTTAATGACTTTTTTGGCCAAAATGCTGACTTTCAAAATTATAATCAGTATGTCCCCATAGTTTGTGGAAAACTTAATGTCTCACCGTAAAATTGCTGGAGAGAGAAATGACAAAATGAAATATGGTAATTGTGAAAAGCTTCCTAACACCTGGCCCTGTCTCTATTAGAGTTGGCTATTATTATTATTATTATTATTATTATTATTATTATTATTATACTATCTTTTTTATTCTATTTCCATGCCTCTCCCTCTCACTCAGTATAGTACTCTCCATTTCCTTCTATGTATAAGCAAATGTTATGACTTCATTTTTAACAACTATATAGTTTTCCATTGTGTACTAATATTATCCACTCATCCATTCTTGAGTACTTGGGTTATTTTCAGATTCTGGCTATTGTGAATATATGCTGTCAACAGAGGAATGCAAATAGATTTTCTGCATTGTGTTTTTGGATATTTTCCTAGTAGCATTACTAATGAGTGTGGTTAGGACAGAGAATAGACCATTATGACAAGGATTGTTGGAAATGGTCATTCTAGCTTAAAAGAGGATAAGTGACATGCATGAAACCCCTTTAGTGCAAATATTGCAAACAATAGTGTCACAGAGAGAGAAAGAAAGAAAGAGAGAAGAAAACTGTCTACATAGGCAAAAGAATGGCATATGGCTGTGGGGGGAAATTGGGGACACTGACGGCAGAAAATGTGCACTGGTGTTTTACATTGTATGATTGAAACTAAATCATGACGATGACTTCACTCTCAATGTCATGGAGTGTTTTACCTAAGTTTGCTCAATACTTCTGGTTCTCAGTTTGTTATCAAGTTCTTAAATCCATTTGGATTTGACCTTTGTGCATGGTGTTAAATGGAGGTCCTAATTAGCTTTATTTTATTTCATGTGGCTGACCAGATGTCCCAACACCACTTGGTGAAGAGACTTTCCTGGCTTCATTTTGTATTTCTTAACCTTTTATCAAAGATTAATTGATTGCTTGTCTGGGGAACATTCTCTGAATACTCAAGTTTATTTTCATTTATCTGAGGATCTATTTTTATTCCAATACCATGCTGTTTTAATGACTATTGCTTTAGATTCATTTAGATTCATATAGCAAAGTGGCAGGTAACAAAATTAACATGCAAATATCAATGGCCTTCTAATGCACTAATTATGATAGAGAAAAATGTACTTAAAAATTCCATTCACATTAGTGCCACACAAACTCAAATACCTTGGAGTCAATTTAACTAAAGAGGTGCAGGACCTATACAAAGAAAACTACAAAACACTGCTTCAAGAAATAAAAGAGGACACCAGGAAATGGAGACACATACACTGTTCATGGATTGGGATGATCAATATCATTAAAATGGCTATATGCCCCAAAGCACTGTACACATCTAATGCAGTTCCTCTAAGAATGCCCCTGACATTCTTCAAGGAAGTGGATCAAACATTCCTGAAATTCATTTGGAACAATATACATTCATGAATAGTTAAAGCAACCCTAGGTAAAAGAAGATTGGAGGCATCAATTAAATTTTTATATTATCCCATTTGTTTATTTTTGGTTCTACTATATTTGTCTCTGAAATCAAATCACTAAAGACTCCTCTTAGGAAATAGTTCCTGGAGGATTCTACTTATGTTTTCCTCAGTGCATTTTACAGATTCTGGTCTAGCCTCAAAGGTTTGTTTCTTTGTTTTGTTTTTGTTTTTGTATGGGAACCACACCCAAAAAGAATCTGAAATTACTCCTGGTTCTCTACAAATATATGACTCTTCTGGGCTTGTATTACCATCCGGGATGTCAAGGATTGAACACACACAGGCTGTCTGTACCAAAAGCACTCTGTTTTGCTATCCCTTTGGTCTTAAGCCTTGAGATTTTTAAATTTATTTTGACTTAACATTTTGAATAGTATGAGATTTGGATACAGAGTCATATTTTTTACATGTTCATATTTTTTATCCAATTTTCAACATCATTTGTTGAATAGCATTTCTTCACTCTATTTTATGTACTTAACTCCACTGCTGTTACTATTATGGGCTATGCCCTTCTTGTCATAAAAATACCTTTAACAAAGTTAAACAATGTTAGTCCTAAGAAAAATAAAATTAAAAAATAAACTTTTATTTGTATTTAAAGAAACAATCAAAATTTTTGTTAACATATCATTTTTATTTAGGTATAAATAGGGAACTGCTAATCTAGTATATCTTGACATTTACTGTCTATTTTCCATAATGGTACAATTAAATTACTCTTTCTGAAATTCTCTAATTTGTAACTTCATTTGAAAGACCTGCGAACAGCTTACTAAGTGATATGATAACTGTTAATATTTAATCACATTTTAGGATTATTATGCTTTATCAAGATCAATTTCTCTATATTTATCAAGACCAATTCCTCCAATTTATCAGCTCTATTCTTGAAATCAAATCTATTTGGCACACTAGACCATTATAGAAGAAAGTTCTGTCTATACTTACATCATCAGTAAATGCTGAAATTCAGGATTTGAACTTGCATTTACATTGTAGCCTAAGATCATAAACAATAATGTACTCAGTTACTTGTCATGCGTTGGTCAGATACATTGTGTTATAATATCTTCTTAAAAGTAATATTCTACCTTTCTTGGATTAGGGTAAGCATACTTTGAGAAATGTCTGAATATATTTAGTTTTATGCTTAATTGGTATAAAGTGATATTCTTGGCAGCATCAGTAAAAAACAGTAACTTCAATTAATATTTTCAACATTCATTAAGACTCTGTATTGAAAGGTAGGACATGCCTTCAGGGAACACCCGCTTTAATTGAGAAGTGGAATTGATAGCTTTTTGTTGCTTTAGGACTGCTATTTTATATATTAATTATGAAGCCAGAAAGGGCAGGGAAGAGGAGGAAACAGAGAGGATGTGCGTGGGGGTGTGGAAGACTGAAAGAGACTAGTCTTTAAGACTGAATTTCTAATGAGTAGATCATGTAGCTGGAGTTTCAGTTAAATAGAGATACTTTCTGTGTTCTTTGGAGTCTCATGACCTTCCTCCCTCCAACCTTGGTAACCAGCTGGCTCTCATCTTTAAGGTAAAAGTGGGTTAAATTTTGGTCATTATATGTTTACTGTTTGAAGTCCAAATGTGATTACCCACTGGCAATAAGATTTCAAACAAAATGACGAAGTTTTCAATCCCATGATCCCAGTTCAGACTATTTGATGCTAGTTCTTTAGGACTGTTGTAGTCATTATTGTTCCTGTTATACTCAAACATCTTTCAGTTTCAATTTCATGTTCTTTTATGTATTTTCTTTTGGGGTAGACTTAATGAGTACTTTAGAATAAAACAACTTTATAAATTATTGAAGAGAAAGAATGAGAGAAAGTTTGTACCATAATTAGTAAAAACCAACTGTTGTATTCACTGTGTATTAGTTTTACAAAAAGGTGATTTTCATTTAACATTTTACTATGACTTTTTTGGGCTCCTGAACTACAACTTTTAAATATATATCCAAAGTCAAGGTTAAAGTTTCTTTTAGATTAAAACAGCTCATTTTATAATTAGGCTTTGAAACACAGATGATTTCACTAAGGAAATGTGAAGTCCATTAGCTGGAGCAGTTTCTAATGAAGGTGAGACCGGGAAGTCTCACTTTCTCATGTAAATGAGATCATAGATTTAATATCTTTTGATTTTAAAAGTTGGCATTATAGATGCAAAACAGGCCAATTTGTATTTTAAGAAAAATGGAAATTGTGAGGAAGTTCTATTACTCACTGCATACCATAGACCCCAAAACTCTGTTCAGAAAATACATTAGCACTCTCTTGTTTTTTGTAGCACTATTCACAGTAGTCAAAATCTGGAAACATTCCAGGTGTCTATTGTTGCAGTTTTGTGTCACATAAGCACCAGGATGAAATCATTAGGGTTCTCACTGATATTAGGTCAATGTTGGCTTGGATGGAAGAAGAAAATATCCTGTGGTTGCATTTATGACTGAGACACATAGATTATGATAAAATTTTAGAAAATAAATGAAAAAGAAATTCAATTCCCATTTTAAGTTAGTAAAAAATGTTTTAGTTTTTCCTGCATATAGGGGAACATTAATCTTTCAGAGCATAGTAAACATTTATTTTCTTCTAGCACTTAAATAGTCATTATTTTCCCTCTTCTTTATATTTCCCTCAGCCTCACAATGTGTGCAAAGCTCAAATAATATTTTTTAACAAATCGGAACATAGTGAAACATTAAGGATGAAAAATCAGCAACACCAAGTTGAACAGTTTAAAAGTTACTTTTTTTTCCTGAGCAGAGGCAATTAACACAACTTGAGAGAATTGTGCTTCCATTTTCTATTGCAAATAATATATTCTAGGTTGCTTTTCTTATCAACTTGAAATTCTCCTGTGATGCATAAAATAGACATTTTAATTTATTTTTACAGTGAGAAATGGGTTTGCTCAGGAGAACTCAGCAGTGCTAAAGTTGAGTGAGGTAGGGTAACATTTGGTATCAGGAAACAAACTCAGATCTTATATATACCTGGAATAAATTCCACCCACTTGGGTTATTTCCCAGAATGTACACTGTGTTTTTTATGGCAGAACTTTAAATTTGGGGGGGGTTAATCAATCTATAACAAATGATAATTACATATTTTCCTGTTTTCCAATATTGTTACTTATCTGATTCTTTAAGTTCTATAATGTTTTTTCTAGGTTATTAGGATGCTTTTATTACCGTTAATTGATTGATCTCATGGAACTTCTCACCATCATGCCAGATATTGTGGGAACATAGACATGACCAACTAGGGTTTCTTTCCAGCATTTCTTGTCTCATTGGAATGACAACAAATATATATATATTTGTTATATAAATATATATATAACATATATATATATATATAAAGTGTAAAGCTCATAAAGCTTTATCAGATAAAATTTTAGCAGAAAATATTGGAAGTTCTTTTGGGTTGGTTTTTTTTAAGGAAAGCAACTTAGAAATCTCAGCTTTATCTTGAATGATTGAAGGATGGTGGAAAGTTTATAACATTCATCAGAAATAAGTACATATTTTTTCAGGAAAAAATAGTAAGTAGAGGTAAAAGAAGGGCCTTCAGCTCCTCCATGGAGAGAGCCAACTGCAGCGTTAGTGACAGATATCTAGAAAGTGAGGTTCTTGAAGGCTTCCCACACCAGGGAAGTTTAGTACCACCTAGGAACCACTATTGGCATTCGAGTTCTTTATTTTTGACCAAGGTATCTACTATTATGTGACTGAAGTAGATGACATAAAGTTACATACAGTTTTGATATAAACTGGAACTCTGAATTTAAACCTGATTTTGGATTTGCAGAAAATGGTACTTTTTTAGAGATGGAGCAAATTTTTCAAACGCAAGTATCTTGGAACAACACAGCTAACTAATTTACATAGCATCAAAGAACCCAGGAAATTTTTAGAAAACAATAGTAGGAGAAAGCGACAAAATTAAAACTTCTATGCAGTTTGTATTCACCATCCCTTTTAAGTATTGTTTTCTTTCTCTTCCTTCCTTCCTTCCTTCCTTTCTTTCTTTTCTTCTTTCTTTCTTTCTTCTTTCTCTTTTTATGTTTCTTTTTAATTTTGTATGTGTTCTCTTTTTTAAAGCTTTACTTCTTTAGTTTTAATTTTTTAAATAGTTATTGAGATTCTGTGGTTTACAATGCTATTAATAATAGCTTCTCATGCATTCCAAAGCCATGCAATTTCTCTTGTAATTTCAATGCTACAGTCATTGTACCCAATTCTCTCTCCCAAGCTTCCCAGCAACCTTCTTTCTCAAAATTCCAGCCCCCAAATTAATTGTGTGGATCAGTTCTCCCATGCACTTAGGTTGTATGGGAGACCTTTTTAACCTATGTTTTCTTTGAAACTTTCTTATTACCTTGGTATGTTTCTTTAAGTTCTGTTTTATTTCTTCATTGCATGGCTTCTATTCATATCTTTCTATGCATCATTATCTTAAACCATATCTATTTGCTTTGTCAGTTTCTCACCAACATAAAATTTTGTTCTTTACTCCCAAAGGCATTTTCTCATTCATTTTTTCATGTGTCCATATGTATATATATATATATATATATATATGTTTAGAAAACATTTATGAATGCTATTTTGTCCAGCCTTTTATGCTTTCCAACCTTGTTACTATAATCTCCCATGAAATATGAGAGGACGCCATAAAATAATGAGATCTTAGAAATGCTCTTAGCTTCTGGCACTTAAGTAAATATAAATACAATAATAATCACATTATTTTAAATTGCATTTGATCATACCTTTTTCAGGAACTTCATGATAAGCCTATTTGCTAAATCATGCAGAACTTTTGACCTGTAGTTTAGAAGTTATCTGGACCAATTTTCTCTTTTTCCCAAATCTATCAAATTAGAAAGGCTATCAGACTACTAACTTTCCAGGTTCCTTTTTTACCAATATTTCTATATTTAATTCCTAGTCACACATTACATAGAAATTTTGTTTTGTTTGAAATAAAAGAGGGACTTTTAATATACAAATGAATGATAAAACAAAGAATCAGGATAGAACAGCTCTCCAAATTGACTTTTTCCACTCTCATCACAGCAACAATAACAACAACAACAAAATAAGAGAGACTCCAATCATCTAAGAGACTTTCAGGTAGCAGATTTGATCTTTTTCTAGGTTAATATTTTACAAGTGAAAAATCATTTCAACAATTCCATGGGGCTAGAACAATAGCACAGTAGTAGGGCATTTGCCTTACATTTGAATGGACCTGGGTTCAGTCACCAGCATCCCATATGGTCCCCCAAGCCCGGAGTGATTTCTGAGCATGGAATCAGGAGTAACCCCTGAGCACAGTTTTTTAATATTATTTTTTAAATCAAACATAGCTTTGAGAATATTTGCTTTGAAAATAGAGAAATTTTTATCTGAATAAAATGTCCACCTTTTAAAAACTAAATCTTGAGAGCCTTCATAACTGGCTTTGTGCGTCAGAACCCAGAGAGTGTGCATGTTTTTTTAAATACAGAGATGTTGGTTCTGTTGAGGATAACACTCTATGCATTGGTGACGTGGTTGTTGTTTTTTCTTTTAAGAGTTTTCTGTTTTTCTTTTCTTGTGCAGGACAAAGTTTATCTGTATGCTGCCAGACTGGTCTGCATGATTAAATTAGGTGCTGTGTGTTAAGTGTTTTAGAAACTGGAAATAGTCTGCAAATGTAAGAGAAATGCAAACATAGTCTGCAAATATAATGAATCTCTAATACACTGTAAAAGAAGGTCAGTTACATATTCATTTGTCTGTTCCAGATTCAAACTGAATGCGTTCAATAATAAGTTATTAAAAAGAAATGAATGAAAGGTTTGTGAAATGTCACAACGAGAATCAAGGTTTGGAAGTCAAGATTATGACAGAAACTGTGTCAAAAATGGCATGAAATGAGAGTTAATTATCATATGGCTATATATCTTACTTCAAGTGATCAAGTAATGATTTTTCCCGTACCACTTGGGAGTGTTGAAAACCAATAATATCCTGTTTTCTTGATTATTTTTTTAATGCTTCATTTTTCAAGTGTAAGTATTCTGCTACTCTCAGGGATCCTGATTTAGATTCAAAGCCAACTCCTAGACCTGGCTTGTTTCCTGCAGTTGTCCGGCACAGTTAAAGACATAAGGGAATTTGCCCACTCTTTTAAGAAAACAGGACTGTCACAAAACAATATATTGTGGTCAATTTTTAGAAAAGCTCCCTACATTAGTCATAAAGAGAACATTAAAGTGTGTGTGTGAGTGTGTGTGTGTGTGTGTGTGTGTGTGTCCATGGGTGTGCATGTTAGTGTGCTTTGATTTTAAAAGCTGAAAATCTAGTCGACTTTACATGTGCCAACTACTTAACTCTGGGCTGTTTCAAAAACGATGCCATGGGCTTATGATGCAAAAGGCAACGGCTTGATTTAGAAACTAGAAGAAAAAAAGCTCTGAATAGGAAGACTTAAAAACCAGAGGGGTGAATTAAAGAATTTCTGAGGGAACACTCAAAGTTATGGGGTACCCCAGAATTAGATGGTATCATCAAACATCCTTATGTTCTCTGTCTTTTTTATCTGATTAAGAGGACTGTTATTCTGTGTCTTTCTCCATGGAAACAACAAAAACTCTTGGGTCACATTGAATGGAATGAACTACCTCCAAGTAAATATCCCTGGCAGATTCTCCCCTCTTTTGAAGCAATTCAGTAAGAGAAAAACCATGCAATTAAATTTCCCCTTTCTTTTAGAGAGAGAAACAGTTTCTGCTCAGATGTAATTTTCTAACAGAGTAACAGACAATAATAAACAGTAAGAAAGTCTGCCTTTTGATCAGAGCACATTCAATCTGCATGCTACATGCTACTAATTATATAGAAGTTTTTTTTTGTTTTGTTTTTTTTAATGAAATAGGACTTTGCAAGACATGCTTTCTCCTCACCTTTTTTTTTTTTTTTGGATATACCATCAGTAAAGGTAAAGAAATATTTGCATATAGAAGAGATGGAAGAATTATATGTCTAGGAGAATCTTTATAGAGTGTACCTGAGGACCTCAACCAGAAAAGCTTCCCATTTCCAAACACTCACTCTCAGATCTTTTGTTCTGTTCCCTTCCCTTTGAGCCTTTCTTTGTAAATTCAGCGGTGGAATTTTCCCCCCACATCTCTATAGTGAGTTTTCCCAGCATTTGGTGGCTTGGTTGCCATGGCAGCCAGCCTCTTCTGCTAGGAACAGGCTATTTTGGAGGAGGGGATTGTTGCAGTTGGGGAGGGGCGGGGGATGAAAAGTGATTAAAGTAGGTCAATTAGTATGCAGGGCCAGAGTATCCTATTACAGCTTCTTTCACAAAGCAGCTGGAGCTGTGAGATGGGACAGAGTATGCAAGAGACCCTTCCAGCATACATACCTATCTGAATGAGTTCTATTACAATCACAGCCACTGTTTTGGGTCCTGCATCTCTTGCCTTGACTGCATGACCCCCAGCTTCATATATTCTGCCTCAGTGGGATGGAGTAGCAGTAAAATCTGTGCTCTAGACTTCATATACCCCATTATGTGTTTCTGGTTATTTGTTCACTCATCAGCTGGAACTAAAGACAAATCTAAAGCATACTCTACCAGATATCTAGTTGGGATAGTCAACAGGTAATATGGAAAAGAAGAAAATAATTGCACTTTCATGGGAAGCAGTGAAATCTTAATGGATTCTCTTTAATAGAATAAACTCAATAGGTTTCTTAAGATTCAAGACAATGCAGGAAGTAGACTTCTCAAAGGCAATTTGTTGGCAGGTTAGAAATGCCAACAAATCAGAATTCTGAGATCAGAATATGGAGGAATCTTCCCTTGTAATTTGGAAACATGAGTTCCCTGGGTTTGGAACACAATGTTCATCTGTAAAATGGAATTGATGGTTAGGAGCATCTTACTCTAACCCATTAACCATAGTTGTTTTTTATATAAAAATTATAGATTAAATTGAAAAAATGTACAAATTTAAAATGTTTTGAGCCTGATAGAGAAAGGGTCACTGTAATAACAGTATTGACCGTAGGCATTGGGTTAAACTCTCCAGAAAATCTATCCTAAGGAAGAGACTTCATGTTACTTTTGCTGCTATATGAGATTCCATTTTACTGCTACTGCTGGGACTTTAGTAGAGGTCTCAGTGACTCACCACTAGAAAATTCTTGCTTGTTGCTCGTCTGTGGCTTCTGACAGGGCACTGGGGTCCACTGTCAGAGACAGTTATTTTGTTTTTGTGCCATACCTGCCGGTGCTCAGGAATAACTCTTGGCTCTGCACTCAGGAATTACTTCTGGCTTTGCTCTGGAGATCATATAGGATACAGGTCAGCCATGTGCAAGGCAAGTACCCGACTAGCTGTACTCTCGTTAGTCCAAGGAGATTTTTTTTAAGCTTTTTTTGCTTTTTCCCCAATTCCTTGCTTAGATACCATGGCTCTCACTGTTTTACTAGGCCTTTTTTTTTCTCATTGTTTTGTTATCAGTAAACACTGCTTCAAAAATGACTTTCAAGTGCACAGCTCTGTTCAGATCACATCCTTCATTCAGGTTTCCCATTTATCACATTACCAGCCACTCTATCTTCCAAACCCCTCTGTAGATATATCCATCATTGTTCCACACATATTTGCATGTTGGCACCTCTCACTTTAGACTAAAGAAAGTTGTACTTTTTTCCATCAGAATCCATCAGTATCATAGTCAGATTCACCAATCTCTCCCCGAGATGGCCATAGAAATCTTCTACCTTCCAACTGTGATCTCTGCTCTATTTGGCAGAATGAGATTTCTTTGTAAAATGCATATCAATGTTATCATTTCAAACCAATATTTTCCTGTTGCTCAAAGGAAAAGAGTGAGATACTTTCACTGACCTTCAAGATTTTTTTCTATCCTTTATGTTAAATTTGTTGTTTTTATTTTCTATTATGCTTCCATAGTTTAATATTTTCAGCCATACTGGACTGATTTAAGTTCCTTATACATATTTGATATTCTCTTGCCACAGATCCTTTGAAAATGGCCATTCACTACACCTGAACTAATAATTTTCAACTTCTCTTTATCTTGATCATTCTTTTTTACTTTCCAGGTCTTTGCTCCAATGTCCATCCACCTTTTGTCATCCAACATAAATTCTTCCTTGATAAATTCTTCTTTAAGGCTAATGCTCTGACAGCTACAAAAACTGAAGTATTTCCATACAGAGTATTAATTAATCACCAAGTTGATCACACTTCCTTTAGTTCTAGTCATTACAGTTATCTCTAGATACAGTGAGTTTCCAGACCTCAAGAGCTGTCAGATATTTTGATTATCTGTACTGTTTTTATACATCATGTACTTCTCTACAGAATTTGTTGCGTTTGAATTTTATAATTATTTGATATTATTTTCTCCCTGCTGTAAATTATTTGAGGACAAGTGCCATGCTTTTCGAATATTAAACACAAAGTACCATCTTTCCTAATAACCCTGAACTCAATAAAAATGAGTAATCTAAGTAACTGAACAAAATTCTATTTGGTATCATTCACCTTGACCCCTGAGAACCATCAAGATCTAGTTAGCTAGATAGGCACTGTGGTGACTGAGTTTGGAATCCCTTTCAAAAAATTATTCCCATCTCTATATTGTGGTGGTACTTCTGTGCTCTTTAGTCTCCTATTGCTTCCATCACAGCACATAGTTAGAAGCCTTTGACATTCAGACATTACTAACAAAAATCTCTGTATGGCTCCTACTCCTTACTGTTTTCTGAATTATTAAATTAGAATGGTCATGTAGATACTGTATCAAAATAGTGCTTTATTTAGAGAGAGGTGTTAGTTATTATTGGTATTTAACATTTGTTGAGTAAATAAAATCTGCTGAATATTGAAGAGAACATGGAATTTAAGAATTCCTCCCTGATATGTGTTGTGGCCCCAATTAGACTCAAACGCAGAGAGCCCACTTGCAATGCTTAACACACACTTCAATTTGAGGGAAATTTTTTCTCTGAGGAAAGATAGTACTAAAATTGGGTTTATAGGTAACTCTTATTTTGTAAATAGCACTGAATGATAAATTTTCTGTGGAATATTATATCAAAATTTATGGGAAATAAAATTTTGCTTTTCGTTTGTTCATTTTTGAGAGTAAGCCAAAAAATGTAAAATGTAAGCAGTGCTCAGGCTTACTCCTAGTTCTACACATAGGGATCACTCCTGGCAAGGATTATGATGGTAGGGATTAAACGCAGGTTGACCAGGTACAAGACAAGTGCCCTACTCATTGTACTGCTCTTCCAGTTCTCAATTTTTTTCTTGTGTTCACATATTTTTTATTGAAATCTAGACAATTCCAAGTCTTCTGTTAGAAAGCTCACAGAATGAACTCAGAAAGTATCACACTGTAAAAACTTTATTTACAAAAAATAAGTACATAAAAATGTTAGGTTTTGTTTTCTCCACAGAATAAATATAAAATTTGTAGAATTGAAGAGTATGTCCGTGAGTTTTGCCCATATTTTTGTAGACTTTCTTATGGATTTCACTCTGTCATATTAGGTCTACTGTAATCTCAAATATACAAATAGAGAATAGTAATACTTTTAGGTTCTATACTGAATCCTAAGTATTATAAAAAAATAGTTGGGGCTCGAGAGATAGCATGGAGGTAAGGCGTTTGCCTTTCATGCAAAAGGTCATCAGTTCGAATCCCGGTGCCCCATATGTTCCCCCGTGCCTGCCAGGAGCAATTTCTGAGCATGGAGCCAGGAGTAACCCCTGAGCACTGCCGGGTGTGACCCAAAAAAACCAAAAAAAAAAAAAAAAGTTAAACATATTGTGGTTTGGACACCCATTACCATATATACCTGGCGCAGACACTTAGACTCTCTGAGCCCTAGATTCTTATATAAGAAATAAATATCATAATGCATAGCTTACTGAGTTGTTGTAAGAGCTACATAAATTAACATATGTAAGGAACCAGCATATGGACTGAACATGTGTTAGTTATGCTTCCAAAACTAGAATATACCACCTTTATCTAGCCAATCAAATAGAAGAAACTCAAGATCAAGTTCAAATTGAGGATAACAATTCCAAACTTGGAATTTTTATTTAGTAGATAGCTGATATTCACTTATCTCAGTGTAATTAGCCTTCTCTAGGGGACAAGAAACACATAAATATTTGAGAACCCAAAAGATATTAATAGATTCTTTTAGCCTTTTTAACTAGTACAATCCCATGAAACAAATCACTACAGTTTATTCTTAGAGGAAAATATCTGATTGAACAAAAATTCTTAATGCAACAAGATGTTTGAAATTGACTTAACATTTTTAGAACTTGTTTAAGAACTTTCTGATATAGATATTAGGTAGTATTTCATTGTTTTGACTCTCCTTTCCCTAAGAATTTAACAAAAAGCACTTATATCATGAAGTGACCATCATACTCTTTCCACTTGCACATTATTGTGAACATACTACACTACACAGGTTAAAAAATGTCAAAAGATATAAATTATAAATATACTTAGAATGAAGTATTAAGCTTGGGAAAAAATTTAAAGATGTAATCTCTTTCCTATTAATGTAAATGGTGAAGCATTCTGAATTTATCAGTGCAGTTTAAAAGACCTTGTTGTGTTAAGCTTCTTTTTCCACCAAGCTTACAAAAGAAAAGGAAAGATACTTATTGGCTAAGTTGAAGAGCTCAAAGCTTAGAGGAGAAAATCTGACTCTGGTGGCCATAGAGCAGTACGGAGAGACTCAGAGGCAAATCATGCTAAAGATCCATTTGCAAAAAGAAAGCTAAGGTGGTTTTTCCTTGCTGTGCCTACTCCTAACCACATCTGACTGAAGGACAAAGATGTAGCATTGAGTCCTCAAAGTCTTACCACTCCTTTCCATATAATTCTTTATTTTTAACGTCTTTATACAGATGATTGCAAACATGATTGTAATTGGTTTTCAGTCATATGAAGAACACCCCCCTGGACCAGTGCAACATTCCCATTACCAATGCCCCAAATATTCCACCTCCCTACCCATCCCTGCCTGTATTTGAGACTTCCCTCATTCATTCACATTGTTATGTTAGTTGTCAGTGTAGTTATTTTTCTAACTGTACTCACCAGTCTTTGTGGTGAACTTCCTTTTGTGAGCTGGACCTTCCAGTCATCTCTATTGTCTCTGAGGATTATTACAAAAATGTCTTTTATTTTTCTTAAAACATATAGATGAGTGATAGTATTCTATGTATATCTCTCTTCATTTGACTTATTTCACTCAGCATAATATATTCTATATACGTCTGTGTATAGGAACATTTCATGATTCATCTCTCCTGATGGCTGTATAATATTCCATTGTGTATATATACCACAGTTTCCTTAGCCATTCATCTGTTGAAAGGCATCTTGGTTGTTTTCCAAGTCTGGCTTTTGTTAATAGTGTTGCAATGAATATTAGTGTGAGGAAGGGATTTTTTTTGTCCCCAGATTCACAATACAGACCCGGCAAAGGTCTGGGATGAGGTGTATATGGGGTGCATTTACTGTACCTCCTCTTTCTATACAGTCAGTGTAAAGAACACAGCCTGTGATAAGAATTGGGAGGCCTTATATTTTCTTTTCTTTTTTGATTATTTCTTTAACTTCTTTTTTAAATACCCCCTTCACTAATGCAACTTTGCCGCAACCAGTGTCCCAAAACTCCCTCCCTCCCAACCCACCCCCACCTGTACTACATACAGGCTTTTCAGTTCCCTCATTCTGAGGATTGTTACAAAAATGACTTATATTTTCCTTAAAACCCATAGATGAGTGAGACTATTCTGCATCTATCTCTCTCCCTCTGACTTATTTCACTCAGCATAATAGATTCCATGTACATCCATGTATATGAAAATTTCATGACTTCATCTCTCCTGTAAGCTGCATAATATTCCATTGTGTATATGTACCACTGTTTCTTTAGTCATTTCTCTGTTGAAGAGCATCTTGGTTGTTTCCAGAGTCTGGCTATTATGAATAGTGCTGCAATAAATATAGGTGTGAGGAAGGAGTTTTTGTATTGTATTCTTGTGTTCTTAGGATATATCCCTAGAAGTGGAATAGCTGGGTCAAATGGGAACTCAATTTTCAGATTTTGAAGAAATATCCATATTACTTTCCATAGTGGTTGGACTAGATGGCATTCCCACCAGCAGTGGATAAGAGTTCCTTTCTCTCCACATCCCCGCCAGCAATGATTATTCTTATTCTTTGTGATGTGCACCAATCTCTGAGGAGTGAAGTGGTATCTCATCGTTGTTTTGATTTGCATCTCCTTGATGATTAATGATGAGGAGCATTTTTTCATGTGCCTTTTAGCCATTTGTATTTCTTTTTTATCAAAGTGTCTGTTCATT